>JBAMBJ010002678.1:0-41210 GCA_037043495.1 Drosophila recens | reverse complement strand
TACATGCTGACATTTTTCTGCAACAGAGTATGGAAAATGCGCACATATGAATCACTGAACACGACGATCAGTTCAATGTAACTAATTAAAAATATATGAGCTTAAAGCTAAATGACTTCCATTCTTACAAAAATATTTGTAAAGGAGAAAGTTAGAAGCAATTAAAATTGAGCTGTGATAGAGAAATGGTCAACGAATGGGTATTTCAATAACTTTTTGAAATTGTTAATTTGCAACAATCTGAAATTTCCATTACTTATTAGCATGCAATTATGAAGCTTTAAATAAATATTGACACTTTCAATTAAAATGATTAAAGCTTTATTTGTACTAACGTGTTTGGTTTTACTCGTTTTTATCCGCCTTTGTTCAGATAATTGTAATGAAGTTGAGACCAACTTCATTTCTTTTGATTGATTAAAGGAGTGACTTAAAGAAAATAAAAAAATACCTGTGTTAATTAATTCGTTCACACATCGTACGACAACTTCAATATTTGGATCGCTCAATGGCTTTGTACTTGTAAAAATACGAATATAATACAATCACCGTGTCTCACCTGCGTTTAACTACGCCGAGAATTTTCATTGAGCCATTCAGGCCACTTGGGAAGGTGTCAATAACCGTTTGCACGTTCGACGTTCATGGCCCGTGTCTACAACTAAAACCAGACCAGCGTGCACTGGCCCCGTTTTTCGGCTTTGACAGTTAAAAATCAAGTGGCTTTATGTTGTGCATGCAATCGAACGATCAACCGATCGAATTCCAGCCCCAATCAAGTTTCGCTCGTCTGACTTCATTTGTAGTCTCACATTTGTTGCAGCTTGAATATAGGCCTATTTTTCCTCCAAGTTGCAATAGTTACTCTACGCTAGTTTCATGCAAAATATGCAAGTGACACTTTGTGGTTGTAAATGGGTTTTTACAAAGTTTTGAGAGATCAAACTATAGACACTTTAATCATATAGCTAAATGACTTGAGTACTCTAGTTCGACATTAACATGTTTTTGAATTGTTTACCCTGTATTACGGCCATTTCTTTAGAAGAGATTAGAGACGGGCCTGTTCGGGCTTCGTGTCCCGCGTCTTCAAAAACCCCACGAGCTTCGTGCATGAAAATCGGAAACTGACGAAGCACAGACTTAATTGAGTCCTAAAATGCCCATATGCTTCGTATATATACCTAAGAAATAAGAACCACATTATATATTGTTTTAATATCGAGGATTTAAAGGATTTACATTACAAAAATAAGCTTAAAGCCTGCTAGCCACGGCTGTCGATTAGTTTATCGCCGGTTGAAGTGGATTTTCCAAAACCTGTAAAGTAATAATCGCTTGCAAATGAGTACAGATCTGAACTGAAAACTATCCAACTGGGCAAGTTACTGGGTCATTCATTAATACCCTTTTTTTTAAGGAATGTGTATCTCAAAAAGTAAGGCTTACGAGGTATAATTATACCATTCTTCATCAGGGCGATCAGTATGTAATACTTTGAATTTTCTTTCTTGTTATAAAAAAATGTCTTTTGTTTTTTAAGTTTTTTTTTTTACGGAATTTCATAAAATCTGGGTTATTCTCTTTTTCTTGTAATATTAACTGATTGATTCTTTTGATTAAAACTTTTTTAAAGATTGCCGGATATTCTGTGATGTTTAGCTTGTTGAATAGCATAGGCACTTTAAAAGAAAATTCATTTAAAGTCATATAAACAAGAAAATTATAGAATGGATAAGATAATAAGCTTTGTGTGAACACCTAACTGATGAACTCCAACAATTCAGTGGGTATATTTTAGTTGTTCACTGATTGTTTTGCACTTCTATCAGTCTACACGCGCTGCAATCTGTATTGAATTTATTAATTAGTAAGCTGGCTGTAATGGAGCACTCAAATATTTTTCAGTCATGAATTGTTGCTCGAGTTTTTCTATTGTTTAACTTGTTAGCGTTTATTCGATCGGTTGGGCATAAAAATAGATACTTACACCGCTAATATATGTACCCAGCCGTGGACTGTAACGATTAATTACGAAAAGTCATGAGTCATCGTTATTTGTGGACAATAATATGTAGTTTTTATATTTGAACGATAGAACTTTAAAGATTTAGAATCTATTAAACTGGGTTTCCTATTTGCGTAACATATTTGTAATATCCAGGGATCGGTGTCGGAAAATAATTTACTGATTAAATGAGAACATTACAGCCACACAATTTTCGGATGAGTGTATACATTTTTATTAAAAATTTATAAGTGTATTAATTTTTATTAAAAATGTATTTAAATAATTTAATTTAAACTCTTAATTTCTTATCTTAATTAAAAATATGAAAATAAATGTAATTAGCTTTAATTTGAATTAGAAATCAAGAAAAACCTCTTAAATATTATCTCTGACATTTTCTAAATATAAATTGGTTTACTTTTTAAATTGAACCTTATAAGAGTTTGGTTAAAAACAATCCGATTTTTATATTGTAAGTATATAACGGGTCACAACTAAAATTCTGGACTAATTTCAAAAGTCCAGCAAAAATATATTATCGGTCAATACTTATTGAGTTTATTTTTTTATAAAGGTAGTAATAATATAAGTTTATTTTATTTAATGGACTTGATCAAAATTTCCTTTGTCGGCCACACTACGCCGTTTTGTGCAGACTCTCGAAAATGCACGTTGTACGCCCTTTGGGTCAATTTCTTTTAGGCACTTTCGGATGCAACGTGTCAACTGATTACATTTTGGCCTTCCATCCATTCTTATACACTAATCTTTAAAGTTCACCAAAAAAATCTGCAATTGATGTGGAATTTCTGTCTTTGGGAACAAATGTAATTTTTTGCTTACGAAGAATTAATGATTTTTCTTTGAAATCTTTGCACATCCACCTGTATTGCGATCTTACTAGCTGGATTTGCGTCTCAGTGCAACCTGGTGACCGTTGCTTCTTTCTGGCTTTGATATTTAATGATTTCAATGTTTTACAGATATGTTGGTGCAAGCATCCGAATTTTCGGGCCGCTTCAGCTTGGCCTACTCAATTTTTATTGTTAAAAGCAGTCTTTAGCTTTTAAAAGTTATTTCTAGTCATAATTGTTGATTTTCTTCCCGAACCAGACTACCTTTCTATTTTCAAACTGCTAAGAATTAAATATAAAGTGCTTTTTGCCACGCCCTCCGCCATAAAATGGGCGCAGGTGTAAGTTTTTCCCTGCTGTTTGTGATCTTGGTAAAAGCGTACAATACGTTTTCGCAGCAGTTGCTGTTTGGAAGGCATTTTGAAGTCTAATATAGTGCACATAATTTTTTGAAATTATTTGGTAAAAAGATCATTCAATAGCTGATTTTTTTACCAAATACCATTGTTATACGACAAAGCATGCCTAAGCTGCAGGCACTCAAAATCTGTCCAGAATTTTAGTTGTGACCCGTTACATATGCTCCTATTCTAAAAATATTTTGATGAAAATAAATAATTTATTTTTAATCAAATTATTTTGCGGTCACTGACAATATCAACGATGCTTTACCCATTTTTCTCTGAGAAATCTTGTTATTCAGTAATTTTGTTATGCCTGTTACTTAAAAAATGAGTAAAGGAGTATGTGGTAGGAAGAAGAAAGAATCTGCGATCCCATAAAGTATTCATATTCTTGATCGGCATCAACAGCCGAGTCGATGAGTCATGTGTTTCTTGTCATAAGAGTTAGAGCAATCAAATTTGGCATACACATTTTGATAAACCCCACGCAGGTCAAGAATGTTTCAATTTAGTCGGGATCTCGACTTTCCCGCTTGTTAAATTGTATTTATACTTAATAGTCTCTGCTATTCCCACTGCTATAACGTATAAGAGATTTACGAAAATATGGTATAAGAATATCTACGATATTTATTGTACGAATGTTTAGAACTTTTGAAACAATTTTAGCGTATCTGTCTACTTTTTAAGTCCACGAGTCCAGATTACTCGTACATGTTCACACAGTCAGGTAATCTTTTTTACATTCAAATCACATTCGACACTTATTTGAGCTATATAAAGAGAAAGATGCAATTGTACCTAAAAATATGTACTTCAATGAATGTATTTAGATTTATACATATATACCATAGATAAATGACTGTATAGTAAATGCTTTGCTGTTGAAAGTAATTTTCCGGTGGGAGATTCCAGATTAGTTTTATACGACTCTCATTCAGTTTTTATTATGATTGTTACAAAACTCGTTTTGCATCAACGATACAAGTATATACATATACCAAGTATAAATACTAAATCATCAATTTGAAAGTGGAATTTCTCATTACCGGGAAATCAAATATAAGTAGTAGAATATGGAAATCTCAACTTTTAGTTTGCACATCTTCCCTTTTTAACGTGAGAATCAAAGATTGTTTATAATTTTAATTTTATGTAAAAACATGTACTTGCTCTGAGTATGGTTAATTATACACACAATGAGTGTGGTTTGAGTATTAATACAATCCACAGCATCGCGTGATTCGGTCGAGTGGTTGTTTGTTATGTACGAGTGGATCGTGATCATCGTTATTGTTGTTTATTTTGTTCATGTCTTTTATTTTTTTGTTTTTATTTTTGCCGAACTTCTGTGTTGTTTTGAATGCGCGGAAGTTATTTTCAAACTCGCTGCCGTTTCGCTTGCGATTTTTTATGCCGACTCGTTCATTTTTGTGAACGAAGCTGAAAAAAACTAAACAGTTCAAAGGGAAAAGTCAGTTAACTGCAGATTAAAGTCAAAATGTTTTTTTTTATTAATTATTCCGGACATATCGAGCCCTATTTGCGACAATAACGTATGCGCCAAAACGCAATTTTACAGGAGAGAGTTTTTTAGGTTTCGTTAAGTTGATTTCTTCGTGTCATTTGTCGCTTACGTTATTATTCACAGGTCAATATCTCCGTAAATATATAAAATAAAAATGTAATATTTTAGGTGCAAATGCGGGTGGTGTTTATAAACATATTGGAATAAAAAAAAAAATTTCGGAAAATGGCGCATACGTTATTGTCGCAAATAGGGCTCGATATAAACTGTTAAATTTATTATAACTGATGTGTATATTTGTTGCTTATTGAAGCATTTGAAAGTGGTTTTTATAATGAAAAAAATACAATACTTTCAATTGAAACCGCAATCTTTCTTAAATTTGAGACATCAAATAAAAGCCAACTCGAATTAGCCATGTCAGTAAGTTAATCCGTCAAATCTAAATGAAATATCTAAAAGAAAATAAATGAAATTTTATGTCAGTGAGGCCGGGATTGCGTGAAAATCTGAAAATATTTAAATAAATTAAAACAGGATTTTACATACACACCACTGATTGAACTTCAATGCAAGTTCTTCACCAACTCAGTATCAGAATGATAAATTAAGTTATTGAAAGCACAAAACACTTCACTTGCCCCTCGCTGTTATATAATGTTGAATAGCTTTAAATGCAGTGCACGAACATGCGTGTAAACGACATTACGAGTTCAACATCTTCAGTGACTACAAATGTGAATACAATTTTTATTTGTGTTCGTGCAACAGCAACAAATAAATAGTTGTACAACAAGAAAAAAAACTCACTGACATTCAATTATTGCGCATTTGACGTAGCCGATTCGCCGATTCCAATTCCAATTTCGATTTCAACTTCAATTTCGATTTTCAGCTTGAGTCAAATGGCTTTTAATGAGTATGGAACGCTTTTCAATTTGGGGCCTTTCGTTGTGAGTTGCTATGTGTGTATATGGATAGAGTATGCGAGGGTTAGTTACTTGTGCTTTTGTTGTAAGATTTCAATTAGTGATCTTATGAAATTGATGCCATTTGTAAATACTCTTCGTTGACTTGTTAATGGCTGTTAATGAACTTGGGCTTTTCGGACACTCGGCTGAGCTTTGAACTGTAACTTGTTTTTTAAACTGAGAAGCCAAGAAATAAACCCGTTTTATGGATCATTGAGTAAGTATGAAAAGAGATGATATTAATATTTTGTGATTCAATATTCAAACATTTGCGCTTCCCCTCTGTGGATAATTCACACCTAGTGTGTACTTACAACTCAAAAAGTATTCACAAGAGACACTTCATATCTCTGCAGTCGGAGGAGATTACGTCTTCTCTGTTGCTTAGATACTCGCTCTCAAGATTCAAGAGATTTCCTGTGTTGACAAGGCCTTGATTATTTTTATTGTTTTATTGACTTGAAATGTCTGGCGTATTATAGATGCTTTTCGCTTACAATCTTTTTCATGGCAACCTAACCGGATCCATGACGACTGCAATAAGAATGGTTATATGTATTTTTAGGTGGCTTTACTCTAACCAATAGTCACATGCTTGCAATATATTTTGTTTTGTCAATTATTCGTGTTTATCTATAGCTCACATGTGTCCTATTTAAACGCTTCACTCATTAAAACTCAATTTACTTATCAGACACCTTACTGATAAGCAGTCTGATAAGAATTGTCATTACCAAAAGAAGTTTAGGGAATTAATTCCGATGCACAACTGCATTGTTGAAACAACAATGTAATTGTTTCAGCTTTATATTTAGGGTATTCAGAAACTCTAATATTTGTGTTATGTGGCAAAGTGTTATATGTTGTAATGACAACAAACACACAGAAAAAAGTATATCACACCAAACATGCCCTGGGGTATGTATAAAAAATTCGTCGTATTGAGACAAAATTTCAAAAGGAGAAAGGTTGCCAGACTGTTAAAAGTATCTAACGAAATAAGGTCACACTGAGGCTGGTATTGGTATTGGTTGTATAAGTAAATCATTTTTCTTGGTCCTGTGGCTCTACGGTTAGAGTCGCCGTCCTGTCAGAATTCGAATTTTCAGTTAAATAACTAGGGTTCGAATCCCACAAATTAAAATTTTAGTGATTGTTCCTTGGACAGATTTTAAATTTAAATAATATAGAGATGCAAATTATTTTAAATTATTAAAATGGATTTTTTACAGTGGCAAAAGCATTAAAAAAGACGACAATAAAAGACGGTGACACCAAACGCATGAGCGCAAACGAAATAATGAGAATGACTGCATTATACAAAACAGCTGTTCATTGAAATTAAACTCATTGAACTGGGGATTTATCATAAATACGACAATAGAAACTTAAAAAGGTCACTCACTAGCTACAGTGTTATCACTTTGCCACATAACACAAATATCATAGTTTCTGAATACCCTAATTGTTTGTCTGAAATTTAAACTAAATTGAAACTAATTTGAAAAAAGGATTTCTAATTAAACCGTGTTTTTCGTTTTGCATTTTATTTCCTCTTTTACACCCCTTGTGAACTTCGTCACTAGCGTCAATTGCCATCCACAGTAATGGCAGCTGTAATTTAAAGTGATTTTATTTTGATAAGGTCCAGGTCTCCCCATTTCGATGAAACTTTACTAGAATATGTTTAAGTTATTATAGCTTTAATTTGCTTGAAATTAATAAAGTTATCTGTAAAAAAACTTATTTGTCGACTGATTTCTACTCTACTATGAGCACTAGTCATACGATAAAGCTTAGTTCTCTTTATGTGCATGGAACATAAAAAAAGATTAATAGTTGTGACTTTGTACAAAAAATCACATTCAACGGAGACCATATGTAATTTGAAACCACTTAAAATTAATTTTACTCAACTTACTTCATGTAAAGTTTGGCATCAATGAAAATGTCATTTAAATTCCTTTTGAATGATACCAAACTTTACTTAATTTTTGAGAATTACTAAAAAGCCCCTTTTTGTGTGAAAATGATGAACAAGTGTCTTTTTTTTTTTTTTTAGCTATTTTCAATATCTTGATAACAAAAAATAAGTGATGTAAGTCCAAATTATGTATTGAGTTTTAAATCGAAGTGGAAAAACATCAAAGAAAAAATTAAGTTGTCGATATAACACTTGATATATCGGTATTATTTTCCGATATATCGAGTGTTATATCGAGTATTTGAGTTATTTCTTAAAGATAACGTAATTGTAAATACGAAACACACGCTTACTTTTTAACAAACCATTAATTTAATGCTTGCTTGAACATGCACATACTTACTATAGAAATTTATTTGCAAACGAGCTACAATCATTCATTAAAATCTATTTAACTAACTCGACATATCGTCAAAAAATTATCGTTAAAAGTCTTTAAAGTGAAAATCGAGTCCTCGATTTTTCGATGTATTTTTAACTACTACTTTATATCAACTTGATCAAAAATGTATCATATAAATATTATTTGTACATGTATAACACACACCTCCTTTATAAATTTCTGGGATTAGACTTCCCAAACAAATGATTAATTCCAGTCAATGCGATAAGCGAATTACTGCCTAAAAGTATGTTTTATATTTTGAATAGTCCCCTACCCCGCGGCCAGCAAAGCGTATGGCATCCATATGATCGTTAAACCTGTGCTCGGAATATGGCCCAATACGCAGACTCTTTGGTCGGGGTGCTTATCACTGGAAGCGCTAAGTAAACCAAACGCTATCGCAGCAGAGACTCGAGTATGTGTCTCTTGGCCTAATACAGACACATTAATTGTGTATGTGTTTGTTTACGGGTATGTGTGCTTGGTGCAAGTTTATAAAGTTTTTAAATTGCAACAACACAGTGGATAGCAAAGCTTATGATTGACAGCTTGCACAGTAGTTCAGTCAATGAAAAAATATGATGCTGTGTACATAGTACAAAAAGTAATTTTTTTGTAGTTGAAAATTTGATAATTAATAAAAAACATTTATATTTCGGTATTTGATAAATAATAAATAAATTCAATTAATATTTTGCTATTTTTTAAGCAATTGATTTGTAAACATTCCACTTTTGCGTCACGGTGCAGAGCGAAATGCCAATGCCAGAGAGCAACTTTGTTGTTGCTTTTGCTGTGACTCTGCCAAGCACAGAGTGCGCGCGAGAGCGAGATAGGTAGACAGATTGAGTGCAGGCGAATGTAAGCTTTGAAGCACTCTCTCACTCCCGCTCACTCTTGCCTTCGTGCGCGATCCATCACACGATGCTCTCTATAAACTAACGTGAATGATTCCGACTTGGACTTTTAAAGCTTTTGCATTGTCGTTTAAGCTGAAGCTAGAGGCAGAAGCAGCGAACGAAGCTCCCGCCTGTTGCAAACTCTGTTGAGCAAGTCAGAAAGGCACACACACATGCATACACATGCATACATACATTGATACACACATGTGCACATGTACACAGGTGCGACATTTAAAAACTCCGCGCTCTTTCTTGCTTGCAAATGACAGAGAGAGAGAGAGAAGAGAGGAAGAGTGAGAGAGAGAGAGAGAGAACGTGAGCGAGGTGGCATTGCGCTATCTGTGAGATACTTTTGGGCAGTACTACTTCAGTTGCCGATAAAACGTCAAACTGCTTCGACGCTCCACGCTCCACGCTCTGCGTCACGAAAACAATAATAATATTCGAACGAGTCACACGACAATACATTCCGCAACAATACATAAATGTAATTTTCTTCGCTTCTTTCATGCCGCACATAATCAGCAACAGAGAAGTTTATAAATTAAACAAGGCGAAAACACTTGAAACTACACACGAACGAAAACTTAAGATACCGCTATATTGGAAAGCCTTGTTGAAGGGGCCCAGCAAAAATGTGCCGCTGTTGTCAAAAGTAAGCAAACCCCTCACCCCCCCACCCACCCAGCACTCCGTTTGAATTTACTGCTAACTTTTAAATTCCTGCAAACTTACCTTTCTCCCCCCTCACTCACTCACACGCACACACACTCGTACGTTTCAGCTGCTTGGAAGATTTATACTGGAACTGCTTTGAGGAACGCTTTTGCTATGATGAATCGATTGGTAAGTCTCAATTTAAATAAATTTATTATGTAGCTTTTAGTCGTTCACTCTTTTTCTTTTCTGCCTGCTTCTTCTTTATGTTGTTTGCAATTTTTGTTGGGCTGTTGACGGCTAGCCGGTGCATGTTTACCTACATACGTGGTGATATGTACATACACACATATAGATATACAAATGTATGTGTGTGAGTAAAATTATGCGACAGATGTACTCGATGTAGATCTTAAACACACACACACACAGCGACACACACGTGCGCCTTGGGGTAAACGTGATTGGCATTAAAAGAGTGTGTGCAAAAAAAATAGAAATACAGTTAGTCAAGTAATTGTTTTGACAAATTTAATTTATATTTTTAAAGCAAGTTAAATCCAATGAATCTCATTATTTATTTTTACTTTTAACTTGTTCTAAAAACAACATAAACAAAAATTGTTAAAAATAATCAATAATAAGATCTCTAAAGACCATTGCTTTAAAAACAATCGATAGAAATGACTGAGATGTCAGATATGTATATATTTTATACACTATTCAATTCTTTTAAAATGTTCTTTTTTTCAGAACTACTGAAAGTATTCAGTTTAAGGAAAGAAAAAACTATTTTATATGGCGTTTAATATTTTTTAAAATTCAATACCAAAATGTTTGTGTTTTTCTTTGTCAAAACATTTACTTGACATACTGTAGATCGAAATCATGGAAACTTTTATGCGAATTTTAATGGAATGTTGACTGAAAGGCGATTTGTGAGTTATCAAAGCAAATGACAGGTCACTAATGGCTATAAAGAGAGACAGAGAGAGAGAGAGAGAGATGCGAGTGACAGAGATAGGTATATTAACTGAAGGATTTACAATCGATCAAGCTTTTATAACTTTTCTAGGGAGACTATAACAGAGACTACTTGATAATATTTGACTGATAAGTTAATCACACAGATTAATCGCTTTGTTCCTCCCTCCACAGCCAACTACAATGCCGATGACGATGAGGAGTATCTGGCGGCCCAGAAGAACGGCACCATCATTGGACGGATTCAGCCGACGGCAGCCGACAACAACAATCTGTTGACGGTGCCGCAGCCAATTTGCGATCAGCCCATGGGTCGCGGAAACTGTACTCCGATGAGGTACTAATTGTGAGGGCACACAAAGCAGTTACTAGTATAGTAAATAATTGGTTAGATTGTCAGCTAGTCAATTGGTCAAATAGTCAGTTATTCAGTTGGCAAAACACGAATCACTTTCACACATCTTTAATTCCATTGCTTGCGAATCTGATCAATTGAGACATGCAAATTCGAATTTTGTTTGCTTTTGACATTTGCACTGCATATCGATAATTTAATTGAATTTGCAAATTTTTCAAATCAGTATGTAAATTTCACGTCGTTATTTTGTGTGTTTGTAGCGCCAAGATACACGAAGAGGATTATCGACGTGTGACACAGACAAATGTGCCGATGCTGGGCCCAGAGATATTGGCGGTGTTTGCCAACTCGCAGATCTTCCAGGACCATCAGCCGACCAAGCTGAATCGCATCAGTACGAAGACCTATTTGGCTGGCATCCATTCGCCCAACAAGGAGATGCCGACGACGCCGCGTCTCAGCGAACAGGAGCGTCTGCTGCGACGTCTGGAAGGTAATGATGGTCATGGTCACCACGGCCACGCCCACATTGTGGCGATTGGGGGCAGTGGCAAGACGAGTGGTAAGAGCACGCGCAGCAGCAGCATCGTCTCCGCCGGCGTGCCCAAGGTTAAGTTCTATTTAAGTTGAATAGAGCTCAAGATTAATTCTTCCAAAATTACAAATCAACAAACAAATTCAATGGCTTTTCTGCAACAGTATTTGTGCCAAAGATACTTTTTCACACCACACACATACAAAACAAAAAATGTGACTTAATATTATTAATTATTAGCTGTAAGTGTTGATAAACCACAGCCAACTCAGGCATCAGGCGAACCAGTAAAGAGTGAGAGAAACGAAACGAAACGAAAAGAAACAATTGTTAGCATTTAGTATTATTACTCGTATTGTAAGCACTTAGCTACCTTTAAGTCTTGTGTATGTACATATTTCATCATGGACTTTGTTAGACCTTGTAATATATAATCATAGATATAGTAAACATACATATACATACTATAATTTGACTTGAAATGAAATGGAAAACTTAAAACATAAATCAAAATCGAAATGAAAACTCACCGCATGCATTTTATAAACATTATATAGAATTACCTGGTCCCTCGAAGTAAACAAACAACAATTATGACCCTAAAAAAACTATACAATCTCTGAGAGAGAGAGATAAAGAGATCTTTCCACACTTGAACCTTGCAATTATGGCTTAATTTTATTTGTATAATTATTCTAATTGCTGTTAAATAATCAGAAGAACGAGTATGCTGCATCTTTTTTAAAAACATTTGTCAAGATAATCCCAATATGCAATACTTGTACAAGGAAATGAAATTCAACTCAGTCCGATGAAGATTCAATTATCGAATTGAAATGCTGACGCAGATATAACCCATAAAGATACCGGTTACTGGGCGTTACGAATCTGCACTCTTTGTTAATACATTTGTCGCTCCTCCAATATCCCCTCCCCCTCGAACCCATCGCTTTTACCTGCGTAACACACCCACTGGACTTTTATCGCAAATGCCAAAGATAAAACAATTAAAGATGTTGTAGTCGTGAGTGCTTGACTTCGGGTTGCCCTAGCACATGTTTTGCTTCTTCCTATGTTTTGCATTTTGGAAAACAGCTGTTGAATAAGTGCCAGTAGAAAAACAACCAGTAGATCATAATGAAATAATGAGATGCGGCAAGGATTACTCTCAAGTTCATGTCTATTACAGTTCAAGTTTATATCTTTAAAGGCATTTCAATAAAAACTTCTTTTGCTGTTGATTCTTTCCTATCTTTAGCTGTTTTTAAAAACAGTTTCGAATATCGTAATGAAATTTTGTAACATCATTAATTCTTGCAGTACATATTTTTGATTTATTTCTGTATTTATTAGTGGATTTAAATTAAATTTTCAGAGACAATTTAAAGTCTTCTATTAATCGATATCTGGTTTCAAAATTGAAAATTGAAAATAGACTTGAGCTGTGTGAAAAGTGCAAAATATTATTAATCCTGATCTACAAAGTATGTATATAAATATACAGCTGGAGTTGCTTCTTCCTGACAAATTTAGAATACCCTATGTAACTGAATACAGGGTAGAAAATCGTAATGAGATCAGTTTGATATGTGTTTATGGTAGTTGTTAGATGTGAACGAAAACTGATAATCAAAATGCTTGGATTCAGTGGCCAAATGAAGTGATAACTAGTTTTATGGCTGCTAATCGATGATAACGATAATAAGTAGATCTTCAATAAGTTGTATTGTGGTCATTTTCTACTGAAGAAATGAAGGGGGATGAAGGTTGATACTACACCCCATCGAATGATGGCTTTCCAAAAAATGTCGATCCTTCTTTTGTTTCAATTAAAAGCAATAGATAATGTTAACTTAAGCGTAATCTTATGTGTATACCATATGCTCCTATCGCTCGCCTCTGGACAAGTATGGAGCGTAAATCAGTTTATATTTCTGTTTGCTTCTCTGCTGATAAGCTCCAATAATAAAATTTGTACGCTGATAAAATGACAGGAATTCTTTAAGTTTCCCTTCTTCTCACTCTGCCTATTCTTCTGATTCGCATTCCCGTAATATACAGAAATACTTTCTTGCGGTATACGATCATTTTATAGTCGACAAATTTGTTTTCTTTTTATTCAGTTTTAATATTTTGCACAGTCGATCGTATTGCAGTTATTTTATTCCCAATGGAACCGGTTCTCTTCCCAATCAATATGTTTAAACGGAAACTTGCTCTTCAGCAAAGCGTATTGGAATAAGATCGGACTTTGTTTTACAAATTGTACAATATTCTTAATGCATGAATGGCTTTAAAGTTAAATTGAATGTCGTTTCGGTTGATCAAATACAAATGTTTATTTGCTTCATATCAAAAGATATTAAGATCTACTTTCATCAGCGTTAGGAGCATGGAGCATACTATAATCAAAGATCCTTCAGTTTTCTCCGCCTTCTGTAGTATTTGAGGATATTGAAATTGAAACTTTAAATGCGTTTTTCTCGAAAAGACATTTCTGAAATCAGTCACCAAAATTATTCGATCTTTTTCAAACTTGGCGGGCTTATTCAATGCATAAAATCCCAGTGTTTAAATGTGAAAATCGAAATTTTAACTTTAACTGTCCGCTATTTTGTGAAAAATGAAAATTTTTCAAATGCTTCAATGAAACACTAGCTTATACTGTTCTTTAACTAAACCCATCGACATTTCTTAATTTAGATCTTCCTTTTTGCCACAGTTTTGGTCACCGCAAAACGTAAAAATTAAAATACAACTGAAAGGTGTTCAATGTATGTACTTTAAGAAGACATAATGGTCGTTTTATAAAGTTGCGTAGTTTTCGTAAACCAAATTCATGAAAATAACCAATTTTCATAATAGCCTATTGATGGAAAAAGAGCTCTGAAACTGTTTTATCTGAGACTCTTTCTCTGATTCGAAAATTGGTAGAAGCATTAGAGGAAATTAGCAAATCACTTGAATATACGGAAAGATCTCTCAAAAAATACTCTAAGTTAACAAATATTCTTTTAATTTGTCACGTATAGTTTTGATATACAATCATATCGCTTAGTGAACAAATTTCCTGTTCTCCCGTGAGAGATGAAAGATATCTTCTGGAACTGAACTAAAAGTTTTTCATGTTTTCAGCAAAATTTTATTTTTAAAGTAAACATCTACAAGAAATTGATTAAGCTTTCAATTTATTTATTTAATTGCTTACTACAAATCAATATACGTACCCGTAACACCTACTGCATAACTGTGAGGTACTTCAATTATGAAAGTTCAAGTTTATAGTCAATAGCGCGATGTCTCTGTAGTACAAGTATATAAATATACAAAGGGAAAACAGCGAAATGCGATCGCAGAAATATAACAATAAACAGATAATTCTATGGAAAATATCACAATAAAGTGTTTTCCGGTAGCTTCAGAGTACTTATATAAATTTCCAAAATAAATAAAAGTGGATATTGATATAAACAAAAAATATTTATACAGATTTTAAATTTGTTTATACCAATAGTAGTATGCCAGAGCAATAAGATTTTAAAGGGAATTATTTCTGTTAGTTTATCTTGAATGTGGAATTGTGACTATCAACATTTGGTGGCATTAACTCGAGGTGACTTGATTAATTCAACGCAATATTCTGACTAATATGCTGGCTGCTTAGTCATTACGATTTATAACTCTCAGAAAGTTTTTCTATAAGCACAGAAACTAATGAAATTAACGGTGAATTGGCAAAAACTCGGGGGATTAAAACCGTTATCATAACCGTAACCGTTAACCTGTAACCGGAACAAAACTTTCTTATTATACCTAACCAGAAAACCCGAAATTCTGCAAGCCGAAATAACCGTTTAGTTACCGATTCAAGCATAACGGTTAATTTCGGTTTAATCAATCACTAAAATTAATGTTATTGTTTATGTGTTAATGTTGTTTTAAAAACTAGTCTTGGATTTAAATATTTAATTTGAACAGTTTTCAAATTTTTTTAATTTCCAAGTTTTTGCGTAACTGATAACCGAAAACCAAAATTAAAACTTAACCGAAAGCGTAACTGTTAACGATATTCGTTTCATTTTGATACCCTGTTTACTAGTTACTTGCTTTATCCTGATAATAAATTAATTAATGATATTACGCCTGATTTCCTTTTCAACATCATAAAAAAAATTTAAAAATAAATCATAAATAGATACATTCAAATGTAACCGATATTTGATTAGAATTGATTCACTGAAAATTCCTGTTACGACATTAAATATTTTTATAGGAAACTTAATTTTATTACCATTGATAATAATTTAATTTCTTCACATCATGTTAAAAATTGTTAAAATTCACAATTAAAATTCATTTATTCTTTTTGCAGCTGGTCTTCAGGGTGATGCTACCGACTCTGCAAAGCCTGAAGCCGGAACCTCTGCGCCGGAGAAAAGGATAACGTTCACCTTGGCGCCGTCGGACTCGTCGCCGGAGGGAAGTCAGACATTGTCGCCACAGAAGAAGTTCGAGCCGATTGTCGAGGAGGAGAAGGAGGAGGACAAGGATGAGGAGGTTATATTGCGACCACGGCTCATCGATCGCCATCCACATCTGTTGCCCAACGTCGGGGCAGCTCCGAAGCGCACTCTGCGCTCGGCCAAGAGCGTGCCACACATGCATGTGAGAGACGCGTCCAGTGAGACAGACATCTTTGCCATTACAGGCACTGGCAGTCAGATCAGCATGACACCTGAGGTGCCCTCCATATCGTTCAGCAACCTGCCGAAGAACTACGAGGACACGCCGACCATTGAAAAGTATCGCGTCTCGCAGAGTCTCTACTCCATTCAGAATGCGAATGCAGCTCGTGCCTCGCAGGACGATTACTCCATGCCACGTTATTTCCGACGCTCCAACATGCTCATGACACAGAGCACTGAAATTCTGCCGGGCTCCACATCCCTCGCCTCCATTTCCACCTCTGCCGCCTCGTCATCCTCATCATCCAAGGACGAACTGCGTCGTCCCGAGCAGGCGAAGAGCAAACGCCTCCAAATGCTGCGTGGCAATCTTCCTCCTCTACTGATACATTCCGTCTCCTTTAAGCGCAACCGTGATGAGAGCAAGCAGGTGGATTAGCACTCCGAATATGCAACACACTTACCTTAACCCCCATTCATGTATATTTCTTATTCTACTTTTATGTACATATATTGTTAATGTTAAAGGGATTGTATATTAATTTACTCGTATGTTTGTTTATTCTTAACTTTGTATTTAATCAAAACGATATTTGTATTATACACTGTATTATTGTACTTACACAATTGATATTTGATATTACCCCTAAAGTTGTACACACTCAAATGTTTGTAAAAGTTTTGACCTTATCGGTTTTAATACCGTTCCAATAAAGTGACTTTTTCCAAAACATTTTCTCGACCACGAGATACGTTGTCAAACATTATCATGCGAGTCAGTGATTAAAACCGAAACATATTTAAAGTGGTTACCGTAACGGAAATTATTCACACCGAAATAACCGTTTAGTAACCAATTCTTGATTAACGTTTAGTTTCGAGTCAATCAAAAAATAAATTGAACTTTGTTGTTAATGTGTAATCATCGTTAATCAAACTTAATTTTTGTTTTTATTTTTAACTGGAATATTGGTCTCATCAAATGAATCTTCAATTTTGAAATCTAAGAACTCTACGTAATCAGTTACATATTTGTTAACATTTTTACAACGAATTTGATTTTTTTGTGTACTTGAGTCGTACCAGTATTTCGAAAAACGAAAAAATGATAATACTGATAACCGAAAGCAAAACTCGAACTTAACCGAAACCATAACATAAATAACATAAACCTATGTTCGTTTCATTTTGATACCCCAATGCCACTCTTCTTGAGAGCTGCAATATTTTCAATAATTTTTGAATAACAAAATTTTCAAAGCACAAAAAAAGTTAGATTTTATATAAACGTACTACTACCAAACTTCAAGACGATATATTCAAGTCGGTTCTAGTAATTTGCGTTTTAAAAATAAACTCGAAAAAGGAATAATTCTACATTTAAGATAGTAAAATATTTAAAAAAAAAAAATAAAAACTGCTACCAAACGATTTTTTTTTGGTGTCGAGTTGAATTTCAATGAATTTTAATTTATACATATAAAAAATTCTTTTTCGGGAGTGCAATATTTATTTATAAAAGCGGACAATATCTTCACCTAACTGATGTCAATAACTGTTTCGATAAAAAAAGAGTACTTTTTTAATTTTTTTCAGATCTAAGCTTAAGTATGAAACCTTTTTTGATTTTTGAGATATCGTAATCAAAAAAAAACATTTTGCGCATGTTTATTACATTCTGACAAAATTTTGTGAATATCGACTTAGTATATCATAATGAACAATAATTTACGCCGGCCCAGTTTTCATATATTGGACAAGTTTCACATAACACAAACAGTTTTCACATCCTTAAGTGATTCTCACAATAAAACATTGATGCACTCCAATCCGAAAATGAATTTCGCGTCTCGTAACGTACGGAACAAGACTTTAAACATGAATATTTGATTCCCTTGATATTTTGTTTTAACATGTCAAACATGCTTGCGTCATAAATATACAAAAGTTATTTCATTCGAAGTCTGATTATATTTAAACTCCAATTCATCATACACTTCCCTAGAGAGCGAGCAGAGTGAAAGAGTCGATCCCGTCAATTAAGCTTGATTATAAAATAAAACCAAATACTATTATTAACTCTACCTCGCAATGACTGGGCGTAGGGGCATTCATCGGACTCATTACGTCTAGAAAAGTTGAGCTGAGCGGAGGCAGACTCCAGTTTTATTATAATGTATCGAGACATTGTTCTTATCTTATTAGTAATTCAAATTTTTAATAGTTTTCCAACAACATGGGCTCAAATTGAAGGTAGGTTCCAATAACACTTTAATATTTCTCAAACTGTTTTATCAATCTCTTTAGATGACACCCATAAAACAGACGTTATAAGTCACATGATTGGCATTCCCGAAAAATTCTTTCCCCAGCGATTGTTTGAGAAATTTGGAAATAAATATTACTATATATCCAGAGATGTGAAGGTATCCTGGTATTCGGCTATACACAAGTGTCACAGCATCGGTGGACACTTGATCAGCCTGACTGACAACGTGACACTAAATGAAGTTAGTAAAAGGTTAAAAAATAACAAATATCCCAATTACTGGACAGATCTCAGCGATCTTGGTCAGGAAGGGAAGTACGTCTCCATGACGAATGGATTGAGAGCAAAGTTTGTGGATTGGTGTGAGAATGATACGAGTGCAATAAAGCCAAACACAACTGAAAATTGTGTGCAAATTGACAACACAATTTCATCCCGACCCTGCATGAAATCCATTTCCTGCATTGATTTCCAGAGCTACATTTGTGAATCACAAATCCCGAGAGCCATCTCAATAGTTGTTCCGTAATATCTTCATTTAATGGATTTTTCAGTTTTGTATATAGTTTTTATTATGTTCAAAATAAAGGGGAATCTTTACAAGTCTTATTTTGTATTTGTCTAATTGAAACACATTCGCACTTTTGTTGCGCACTTTCATGATACTTATTCTTTTGCAGCCCAAAGTTATGCTACATTTGTTAACTTTGACATTTGACTCTAGAGCACTTCTAAGATTTAAATTATTATTAAACTATTCACCTTAAATTGCATATTAAAAGATAAATTAAAGTTAATAGCGCGCATTGTCTTTGACTAGACAGTCAAATTCTCTACGGTATAGTCAAAATCTTTTTCTGGTATGATTGATAGAGCGTAGAGATGCTATAAAGTTCTACCAAGATCCCAACACTTGTTTTTTTTTCTTTGGAAAGCTTTAAGGTGTCATTTAAAACAAAACTAAAAAAGGAATATATAGTATGGAAACTATTCTCAAATTAAAAAATAAACTAAACTTTCTAAATAGGAAAATTAGACTTATGCAAATTATAAATTTGTAGTAAATGTTATACATAAACTGATAGCTGGTTAATTTTCAAGAATTTTAACGCATTTTAAATGTTTAATGGGATATGGGCATTTCCAGAAAAAGGTCCACCTCGCCCAAAAACGTAAAATTAATCAAAAACTCACATGTTGTGAAATTTTCTTCCAAAAATGTGTTCAAGTTATTTATTTTAGCAATATACGCTAGAAGAAATTCAATAGAATGAACATTAGGGTGGGTCAATTTGTATAGACCAAAAAAAATGCACCAAGCGGTTGTCAAAATCGTAATCTACGACGAATTCTAAGAAGATTTGCCCAAGAAACCATGGGTCCAAAAACAAATTCGAGCTTCCGATAGCGAGAAACTGTTTGTATCTTTTTGTCACTTTAAATATGCATAGATACCTAAACGAGTGCATACAAAATATTTTGATTCACTTAAAATATTTTCAACAAAATTATAAATTTTTAAAAATGTAACAATAAAATAAAAAAATTAAATTTTATTTTTAAAAATTTTTTTTTAAATTTAAATGATAAAATGCAATAAATACATAAAAAAACATTTTTGAAAATGTTAACTTAAGCCATATTTTTTTTTTATTCAAAGATGTACAAATGTCGCGTTCTCGCTTTTGGAAATACCCATATGGTTATAAAACGAACGAGGGGAAGGTTTTCATACAAAATGTTGATTTTCGAGAAATCGTTCGTATGGCAGCTATTTGGAACGGTGAACAAATTTGACCCAAATTTCGCCAGGATACATACAAAAAATGCATATTGTGCGAGACTGTCTGAGATATCTTCAATTGGGAAAATTGTAATTGTATCGTTATGATATTTCTAATTTATTAAAACAAGCTTGTTGAGAAGCATTCACACATATATTAAAGGTATATAACACATAGTATTGGTATATATGTATGTCAGAAGGTACTGGATTAATTGAATTCTTTGTACAAATTTCATATAAAATATGACCTATAAAATACAATCATACCACGACTTATTTAGAGTAAAGCATATTTCAAATACTAAAAATAAAACAATTTTCTATAAATAATAATTATAATACATATGGAGCAAAAAGCACAATCGGTGCGAAAATTTAAGCATAAAAGAGTATTAACTCTTCAGCATTGCAATCTTCCTTCTGTTTCGAATAAAATTTACAAGCTTAGATTCAGATTAAAGTACGAGCAATGAGCTCAACAAAAAATCCGTGTACATGTGAAAATCCATCTGAGTATCTAAACAAGGGAAAGCATGCTTTCACTTTCTATATAAAATCCACGTGTGCGACCCTGGCCTGCACTTCGAATGCGAATCTTGTATCTATGGCGGTAAATCGAATCGATTCCAACAATGTCAATGAATTTTATATACATAGAAGTGCATATATTAAAACTTAATTTAATAAAACTGTGTTACTCTATATTTTTTCGTTTTCAAACCGCTTCCAAAGTATGTACAAAAATACTTAACATTTAAGCTTAATCTTTAAAATATTAATATTAGTATTCAATACAGTATTGTTCTGTTCTAATTATTATAAGAACAAAATGCATTTAATTCTCTTTCATTTGTAATATGAATTAGTAAGTATTTCAGGATATAGATTTTAAATACGTTATTTGCGAAGCGTTTTACATGATGTGAAAAGAAGGACGGAAACAAGTAAGGGAGTGAATTAATCGAACGGTGAATGAAATTGTAAACCTAGGAATTTTAAAGAACATTACTTAAATTTGCAGCATTATAGTAGAAGCATAGCATTAGTTCAAAACTTTGGCGGAAAACTTTGCACGTCGCCATGTGACGCAAGTGTTTTTGTGCTTGGAATGTACGAGTGCTCGTAAAGAATACTCGTAATGGCATCGCTGCAACTGGCCCGCAGTTCAACGACTAAGTTAGCCTCTGACGTAGTATGAGGTGTTAAGTGGTGCAGTGCTGCAGCGTTGCAGCGATCGGTTAATCGGAAAGCGCCAATTGCGGATCACCTTTAAGTAACCGTGAAAAGCCTTAGAGCTGTTGCTTTTATCAGCTGTTATCAGCTGTCCCGGGCATCACCTGCATCCCATGCCCAAGGGCAACTGGTCGTATGCGTGATTTGCATTCCGATTATCAATATCAATATCAATGTACTCAAATCGTCATCATCATATAAACATAAATATAAACATCAACATTATCCGCACTTCCGAACATGGACAAGTGTTCATAATCATTATCATCAATCCTGAATGGAGCTCAAACAATGCGAGCAATAAAAATAAATAATTCTCTTATTCATTTGTCGAGCGGCGCGACGGCACACGCTTTTTGTGTGACTTTTATATATACATACAAACATATATATATATATGTTTTTTTGTCTAGTGTAAATTTCCGTAGGTCTAATTTGGTGTCAGCGCCTGGCTGACTGGCCAATCGTTGAGTTATCACTTATCAGCAAGAGTCTACGGCTCTGGAGCCGTGGCACGCGGCGCTTCAACGCTAATCACATCTCTCTCGCATGTGTTAGCAACGCTCCGAGACATCTCTCTCGTACTATCGTGACTATCGCCTTATCAAGGTCAAGGCTTGCGAGTACCAAAATTAGTCCTCGCCCCCGTCTGCTGTTGCCAACTTTATCAACTTTATTGCGACCGCCGATCAGGTGAAGTCGACGATTCGATTCGATTCGCATCACGTCGCGTCGTTTTGTTTCTCCCCTAAAGCACGCGTCTTTGTTTGCGTTTAATTCTTGACTTTCTATAATTAGTTCATAACTTGTCATTGTTGCTGTTGCTGTGGCAACGATAGGAAAGCTTGGCTGCTTACTTTCTCTCTCTTTCTCTATACATAGAACACTGACGGACTGCACTAGCTAACAGCCAAGTTGGGGCTTTTATCAAATCTACGTTCTTCTGATACGTATTAAATGTCACCCCACTCACTTTAAAAGTTCTTAGCTCGGTTCCCAACGGGTAATTTCGTTTTTGTCTCTTTGAATAGCTTTAACTCCGAGACTATAAGGGTAAGGGCAACTCTATTTGGTGATAAACTTTGTTTAAGAGTTTCTCGTTTTAATTTGAATAATATTGCTTTCGAAGATAAATATTAAAGATTTAATTTTTCCAACATTTTTCAGAAGTCACAATAAAGGACTGCCCTTAATTTATTGTAAATAATTAACAAATTAACTTAAAATGTTTTTATTTTTCATTTTTTGTATCAAAAAATTATAATACACAATTTTGTTTTGTGTTGCCTTTGTTAAATATTTGTAAAGCCCACCTGTAGTTGATCTTAATTGTATTCCAACTACTCGCACTTCTATGAGTTTTCCGTCGTATTCAAATCTGTGACCTACTGACCTCTGTCTATGGATAGATGGATAGATTTCATGACATCAGAGTAAATTAGTCGTGTCCCCACTCGAAACATACGAGCTCGTATCAAATCGGTAATTAAGTGCTTCAGCAAATCGCAAACACTTGCTAATATTATTAAATGCACTTGCTACTAAGCAAATTCATGTATACAAATATTTATAATTAATCATTGGATAAGATAAGCTTCACAAAAAAAGCGATTTCCTGTCATTGTAGGGAGCGTACGATTACTATGTATATGGTTATCAGATCTAATAAGAACCATAAACAAAACTGAGGTCAAATACGTATTGTGCTTAATTTAGATTTAGAGAGTGCGCTGATGAAATCTGTTAGTTCCCTCTGCTTTTCCCTATAATCTCTGAGACTGATACGCATAGCCAAAGTAGCTGAGACAATCTAAAAGATACTTTCTCTAGATAGTTGTAATCCCAATTGAAATCTAACTGAGATAATCCGTGAATTATTCTAGCTGACAGACCTATGTAGATTTGAATCATAATAAGAGATAGAACAACCAAATTTGTCGAACAGCGTAAGTTTCTTTCATTTTTTTATACGTTTCTTTCCGCTCTAGAAACTTCATAAGCACCTGTATTTCTGAGTCTCCTGATTCGGTATGCAAACGCGTTTAATTTCCACGAACCTAAGAGCATTTTTAAAAGTTTTTCACACCTTCGAACACCGAAAGAAGTCTACAGTACCTACAGTTTTAAGATAGAACACTCTTCTTAATATTAAACATTTCTTTTTCTCAGTGTTAATCATCCCACTTATTTAGAATTCAAATATATCCGAAATTTATACCTCAAAATGTCGCTCAGATACTTTTATTATATTATTATAAATATTATTTATATTTATAAAATTTTAAAACATTGTGATTATAATAACTATAATTTAGATTCAATATTTGTTTATTTATTAAAAAGAAAAATGTTAAATTTAAATTAAATAATAAAAAGTCGAGCAGGCCTATAAAAAAATGTCACTGTAAAAGTATGTAGAACGCCTTCACACATTTGTTCAAACACAAATCAAACAAATCAAAAACCAACTGCTAATACAGAGAAACAACGAAATAAAAAAATGGAAGTCAATACAGCATGCTTGCTTCCAAATGTGTTGGATCTGCTTAGCGAAAAGTCAGATTTAAGTGATTATTCGCTGATTGAGTATCATCGCAAATTAATTGATCCTATCGCTTTGCAGGCGCCACCATCGATGAGTTGTGAAGGATGATGTCGGCGAGGATATGGCTATGATCAGTCCATTTGAGTCACTGGAACGCGCCGTTGAGTTTTCCATCGAACTGGGCGTGAATCTTGGAATTCTCTCGGTGGCCGGTGACTAAGGCCGACCCCCTCAGCACAGGATCGCAGTATGATAAGAAATTTTGGGTAAATTTCCTCGAAATAATTTCTTTACCTAAATTTATCCAAAATTCGCCTCTTTTTAATAAATTTTTTTATTTTTTTTTTTGAGGTATTCCGCATAGACTAGAAAATTACCAAATTTTGTAATAAATTTTAACAAGGCGGCAAGGCGGCCAGCTTTGGATCGAAATTAAAATAAGCGGTTCAGACCTTTGCTTAAGAAGGTTTTGGTTCGAAAAAAATTGCATAAATCTTAAGATTTTCTGATATCGTTCTATTATTAAAGATTTTGGAAATAAATTTACACATACATTAAATAAAAATAATTGAGGTATTTTGAGCGGCTTAGGGGGTCAAAGAAAATTAAATCAATCGAAAAATAAAACACAATTTTTCGGATTAAATTGAACCAATTATCGAGCCAGAACCTTAGTTTCATAGGTTTGCAAACGAAACCAAATACTGCTCTACGATTTTAACTTTTTCCAAAATGTTGGGAGCTTGCAGTCTTGTTGCTAATCTTTGAGGTTTGGAATTCCTCACTAATCCGTAGATGAGGACTTATCAGAACAAAAACCGTGCTTTGACTAAAGCAAGATCGAAATCCAAGAAAGCAACCAATCGGTAGGGCGCCACAAAACGCCCCCTGGCGACCAGAGGGGTCAAGAAACGAGGTCAAAAAATGAATCGTAAGCATTATTTACAATTTGGGCCTTAGTGTTATTGAACTGGGCCTGGCAACTGGGTCAACATGGCGGCTCACACTTGGTCTAATTAACAACATGGGTAGGGGAGGTACCTGGTATGGGTGGTGGGGGTAGGGGTACGAACACCTGTCCTGGTTCCTTGTGTGCGTCGCATTTTATTTTATTTTTGAAATCGTTCTGTGGCAAATTTTAGCATGATAATGAATTATTCAGTGGATCACGATCGTGGCGCACTCATTATGAAATCGCTTAGTATTTAGTATGGATATAGGCGATTATTTATACAGTTTTAGCTTTAGCTTAATTCTCCCCTCGTCTGTCCCTTCCGGCTGCCTGAAAGCATAAAAAGAACGCGAAGACTGCGCGACGCGTTCAGTGTGCCGTCGGATCAAGTCTAAGTCGATTGTAATAGTGCCGTGGATAAAAGCAAGAATCAATACTATATCCTGTTTCCCCATATTTAGTATAAAAACATTCGCCAATATCCTTTTCGTGTACGCCATTAACCCGCGAACAGCCCAACTAAAAGGATATACAAGGATACACATTTGCAGGGTCTGCAAAGTGAGTGAAAGTGCATTAATCACAATCAATCGTATACCTGTATGTGTGTGTGTGACTCTTCAAATGTGTTTCAAGTGCAACATTCGCTAAGGTCAAGACATTCACTAAGACTAAGAATTGAACTGTAAAGTGGCGTGTTTTCAATTCCATTCTCTTTGACGCAATCGCAAAGCCAAAGTACCCAAGGACTGAAAGTCAAATTCAAATTAAATTGTTCACGAAGACCTGATCTTAAACATATTTTCGATCAAAAAAAGTAAAGGGATTCAGGCTGATTATTGATTATAGATTTCGTGTAATATAAATTCATATTCAATGTGCATATATGAACTTAAATCAGTGTCCAAAATTATCAGTTATGGAACCAGATTTTATGTAAACCCATGTTTCACATGCTTGAGCTACAGTAATGTGGATAATATTTCAATATTATAAAAATCAAAATCCGAAAAATCTCGGCCTTACCAAAATTTAAAAAAACCATCACATATGGCTGAGTTCTTCAACATGATAAATCACATGTCCTTTAAGGAACAACATTTATACAAGCCTATGTGGATAAAAGTTATGAGTAACAGTAGTATACTACTAGAATATACTAAAAATCCGATTAAAAAAAAACAAATTTTTTACCTTCTATTCCAAATTAAATTGTTCATTTTAAAATCAAAAATAGTCTTATACCATATTTTTTAAATATACACAAATTGGAATTAAAATTTGTTTTTCGCATTTTTAGCATTTAGTATAATAAAAATTGAAAAACCATTGTAATTTTAATTTTAAGGCATAACTAAATTTCTCTAGTGTTTTGAAAATGAGATAGAGGACCATAAGAAATTCCAGTTTTTCAATAAATTTTAAAATTTATACTTTACATGAATTTGTGAAATCAGCAAAATTTGAAAAATATGTAGAACACGTTAAAAAGTTTTGACTGGACTAGTAGACTATTTTAATCTAAGTTGCACTCATCTCTTTATCGGATTCTACGAAATAGTCAATTTAATGCTATATTTGCACTTACAGTCGAACTTCCCTAACTCGAACTTCCCTAACTCGAAGTCTCTCTAACTCGAACAAAATCGAGTGGCAATACTAGGCAAATTTCATACAATTCTACTTCCCTAGCTCGAAGTCTCCCTAACTCGAACTTTTTTTGTGGATAATGGTGATTCGAGTTAGGGAAGTTCGACTGTATATCTTTATAAGCAGCTACGGTTGTGAAACTGCTTTTTCAACTGTCTCGTCAACTGCTTTTAATATTAAACATATGGTATAAATCAGCGTTGTATACGTTACAGTTGCACTCATATTTTCATGTTTAGACCTCCCGTTCAGCTCGGTAAATTAAAATGAAATTTTCTGGAAAAATTCAGATCCTTGGAGTACTTGTTAACTTATTTAAAGATAAAAACCTTACTTTGTAGCTTAAAAAATAATGATAATGAGTCTCGTTAAATAAAAATATTAATTTTTGTCTGTTGCGGACGTTACACATTTTACACACATTTTTACATCAAACTATTAATATATATTTAATATCCTTTCAATATGGGTTTTATCTGAAATAAAAGAATATGAAACAAAGATTAAGATTTGCCAAGTGCTTAACACTCGGACGACTGTTTTGTCCGCCTTTTTGGACAATGAAAATACCCTTTTTATATAAGAACTTATGAAAGCAAGAGGCAAAAAGAGGAACGAATTGAGATAGGCCCGGTCATGAACAAGTAAAGCACCGTAAAACCTTGAAAATGTATTCTATTATTCCAAAAAACTACTATTATTAAAAAAATATTTTGCTTTTTGACAACTTTAAATTTTTGACCTTGGTTTAAAAATGATCTAATTAGCCCATATCTAACCAATATGTCAGATGAAGCACCCATTAGAGCATTGCCTTATAGGTTATTAAAAATACGAAATTGACTCAATTTGACAGATTGTCTTACATATGCACACATGTATAAGGTTTTTATTTACATTGAAAAAACGGCTCAAAATTGAACATACAGTGGCCCACAGCTTACTTCAACCAGCACAAAAAGCAACTTTATTCAAAAGCTTTAATTTCAACTAACAAAAATACAAACCTGATCAAAAGTACTTACAGAAAACTAATGTTATGTCAACTCATAATTTGAAAATATTGAAAATATTCGAAAATTTTTGAGTTTTTGTAAAAACCAACTTTTTCAACTTTTACCCTCGATTTTTTACAAAAAATGTTGGGATGAAAAACAAATTTTTAAAGATTTCTGAAAATTGTTTCTTAAGCTACTTTTTGTATGAAATGGAGGAAAAAGTGGCTTAAATCGTCTCTTTTAGAATTTTCAAAAAATTATAAAAAATACTAGCAAAAATATTTTTGAAATTTTTTTTTTGCAGACACTAATAGAATTTTTTAAAGATTTTTGTTGCATCCCAACATTTTTTGTAAAAAATCGAGGGTAAAGTTGAAAGTTTAATTTTACAAAAACTCAAACATTTTCGAATATTTTCAATATTTTTAAATTATGAGTTGATATAACATTAGTTTTCTGTAAATACTTTTGATCAGGATTGTATTTTAGTTAGTTGTAACTGAAGCTTTTGAATAAAGTATCTTTTTGTGCTAGTTGAAATAAGCTGTGAGCCACCGTAGGTATATACAGTATAACTTATTCTTAAAATAAGGTCCCGACCTTTCTTACCTAATAAAAATGACTTTTTTGGGCAGAGCAATGTCCAACTTTTTTTAGAATAATTTATATATACAATTTAATATCGTTCCTCTCAACATTGGATTACAGACATTTTGGAGCATGGAAATGTTTTCGTCACTAGACTTTTACTTCGTAAGGAGGGTTTTCTAGAAGATTTAACTTTATTGCGATATTGAAAAAACAGCCCTAAGAGTATTAAAGTTGTGGCGATTGGCTAAGGCATTTTGTGAAGTTCACAGTATTTATTTATTAAATTTTACCTGCTGCAATTCAATCATTCTAATCAGCCTAGAATTCAGTTCTCAGATTAGTGTGCATGGAAACAGGCAAACATATAGCTGGACTATGCTGAATCGAATAGACTAATCGTCTTGATTAAGATCCAGATTAAAATTATATAAAAACGTAATGAAATTTGATAATGCACTGAGAGATAATTCATCGTTTTGTGCTGCATTACTGATAATAAAAAGGAAAATCATTCGAAATATTAATATATATATGATGGAGCTGGGAAAAGCGATAGAAGCGCCACAGACACTGTCTACTGTTTAAATGGGGCTTTTCAGACTTAGCTGAAGGGTATCTCTGAGTCGAACACACTGTGCTAAGTCGTTTGTCTTCCCTAGTTTTACGCTCTTATGATCGCTTTGATACAGCTTGTATTTTTCACTCTGGGGTAGCATTTACAAAACTTGAGTAATATGTACATTAGGGCTGGTCAAATTTTTTTCGCAAAAATTGTCCACCAAAATTGGAATCTGCGATGAATTCTAAGAATATTTCACCAAGAAACTATGTGTCTAAAATCAATTCCTCGCCTCCGCTGAGAAGCATGAAGATGTTAGGTTAAGGTATATGGTCTAAGTCTAAAATCGGAAACTACTCTCGAAAGAAATAAACAAAACAAACCCAAAAAGAGGGCGATTTATAGTGATTTTTGGTGAAAAATTTATGAGAGGGTCTCTACTAGTTTATTTTTTATTGAAAAATTAAGTTTGCATTGAAAATTCTAATTTTTTAATAAAATTTCAAAGGTTTAAAATTCAATAAAAAAAAATTAGCAGAGACCCCCTAATAAATTTTTCACCAAAATCATAATAAATCGCCCTCTTTTTGGGTTTATTTTGTTTATTTCTTTCGAGAGTAGTGTCCGATTCTAGACTTAGACCATATACCATATAAAAAAAAAAATTAGCAGAAACCCCTAATAAATTTTTCACCAAAAATCACTATAAATCGCCCTCTTTTGGTTTTTTTTTTGTTTATTTCTTTCGAGAATAGTGTCCGACTCTAGACTTAGACCATATACCTTAACCTAACATCTTCCAGCTTCTCAGCGGAGGCTAGGAATTGATTTTAGACACATAGTTTCTTGGTGAAATATTCTTAGAATTCATCGTAAATTCCGATTCTGGTGGACGATTATCACGTTTTTTTCGACCCAAACAAATTGACCCGCCCTAATGTACATACATAAACACAGAGGATAAATGGGCTTAAGCTTTATAATTTAATATATTGACGTAAAAAACTGCTAAAATGCTCTTAAAATAAGTGAACTGAGCATCAAGCTAAGTCTCCACTTGCCCTAATATTGTATGAAAAAAGCACATTATATATACTTATGTTTACCGAATATCCCTACGGACGGCAGTCCATGCTAGTGCCGAAAGCAAACCTCAAAAACATTAAAACTTTATATTGAATGAAAAAATTCAAGTTAATTAAATTGTATTTAATTTAAGTATAATATTAATGGCCTTAGCTAATTTTTAAAATAAAAACAATTCAACGTTAAGCTAAATCTAAAGAAAACCTCTACAGAGGGTAAAACTCTACTGACGAAAACATTTTGAAGTCAGAAAATTTCTGCTATACAATTTTGTGACGAACGATATTTAATTTAATGCATTAAATATTCGAAAAAAAATAGTTTGTCTTTTTGCACATTGCGCGTTTAGCTTTGTGCCGAAAGCTTTACTATTTTACAGTCTTGTAAAATGCAATAGTGCGAATACTAATATCAAATATGACCTAATATTTTGTTACTATGCGTTTTTTCTGTATATCAATTTAATTGCAAATTCTTATAGATTTAAAAAACACTTTTCAAGCCAATTTTGTGGAAATTATCTGTCCAAATCTGCACTGGCTTTTTAAGACTTAGGGCCCCCTACAACGATTTCTGCAGGAGCTGTAGGGATGAGGAAGAAGATGAATCTCTGGAACACTTCTTCTGTTTCTGTCCAGCTGTAAGTAACAGAAGATTACGAGCCTTAGGAAAGCCCTTCCTTATTAACCTAAGTGAACTCGCTACTTTGGCACCTTAAGCCTTAGCCGACGTAATCCAATTGTCGAATTGGCCCCCTTTTAAACTTATTTCTAAAGTTCCCACTTCGACAGTAGGGTAAAATTTTACGCGGGATAACAACGGGCCTACTTAAGGCCTAAGTGCGTTGATTCGTCGACACCACTCCAACTTAACCTAACCTTAGATGTAATTGCCTGTAACTTGAAAACGTAAGCTGATATAAAAAAAAGTGGAGCTCAGATTTGAAATCATTGGCCGTGTTCACCAGAACAAATCGACAACAGAAAATCGATGAAATTTGCATGATTATTCTGGTGAAATGCAGTGATTAACAATTATGATTTCAAATTTCTTGATTATGATGACTGAAAATTCATCACCAAAATAGTACGCTGAAATTTTCTGATTGTGATGCTTTGTTATCGAACAAACAAAATACATGATTACTGATTGATTAGTTCTGGTGAACGCGGCCATTGACTCCAAATACATTTCAAACCATTTCACAAAAAGTTAAATTTTGTCAAATTTCATAATTATTATATTTTAATTCAAAAGAAAATCCTAAAACATTTTAAATAATAACTATGGTCTTGACGAAAATTTTGCTATCAATTTCGAAAAATCTATGCATTTATAACTATTTAAAGTAATGTCACTTGGGTGTATGTACTAGTACAATACATAGGAAACTGATCAGATAAATGTAATTGTGTTACTTAATTAATACGCATTAACGCGAGAAGTATATCGAAACTTTACTACTGTGGGCAAAAAGTACCGGGAATTTTAAATTTAAAAAATTTTGGGATTCCAATCGGAAAAAATGTTTGTACTTTTAGGTTGGCACTACTATCATTAACATCTGTGCAAAATTATACGTTAAAATATTCATTAGTGTTTAAGTTACGATTAGTTTTGTACGACGCCAAATGTGCATTTGGCGATTTTTGTGCCAAAAAACGGTCAATTTCATCGAAAAAAGCTCCGCGTGGAAGTGTGTGAAACAATGTTTTCTGACTATCAGGATATTATAAAACGCATTATTACGGGCGATGAGACTTGGATCTACGCTTACGACATGGAAACTACCGATCAATCGAGCGAATATCGGCAAAAGGTGGGCCGAGACCGAAAAAATCGCGTCAAATTCGCTCAAAAATCAAGGTCATGTTGACAGTTTTTTTGGATTATCGTGTTGTAGTTCATTATGAATTCCTTCCGACCGACCAAACTGTTAACAAGGAATATTTTTTGAGCGATATGCGTCGTTTGCGCGAAGCTATGCGTAAAAAGAGGCCAGAACTATGGGCTGACAACTCATGGTTCTTGCAACATGATAATGCGCCCTCTCATACTGCCCCTGTTCTATGTGTTCTAACGCGACCAAAATTGTCCCGCAGCTACTTTTTTCGCCTGATTTATCTTTGTGTGACTTCTGGCTATTTTCTAAGCTCAAAAGACCTCTCCGAGGACATCGCTTCGGGTCGATTGAGGAGATTCAATCAAAATCGCCAAATGCACATTTGGCGTCGTACAAAACTAATCGTAACTTATTCACTAATGAATATTTTAACGCATAATTTTGCACAGATGTTAATGATAGTAGTGCCAACCTAAAAGTACAAACATTTTTTCCGATTGGAATCCCAAAATTTTTTAAATTTAAAATTCCCGGTACTTTTTGCCCACAGTAGTATATCTTTAAGTCGCTTTACATCTTGAAGATTTATGGATGTGTAAATGTAAATAAGTAGACTAACACGTGCATATCCTCATAGTACAAACAACTACGAACTGCAATACTTTAAAAATGTATCTAACAGATCTATTGACACCTTATAATTCTTTCCATAGTATAAACCAAAACTGATCCGAACCTGAACCACATCAGAAACGAACCATCACAATGGCTAATAAGAAAAAAGCGCAACAGGCGAACGCAACAAATGAGGATGCCTCCGTGGAAGAGGCCGATATCGTGATTTCAGGACTGTCGGGCAAGTTGCCGGAAAGCAGTAACATAGAGGAGTTCAAGCAGAATCTGCTGAATGGCATCGATATGGTCACAGGGGATCCCAGACGATGGGAGGCAGGTAAACTATCCGGAGCTAAGTTTCTTTATCTGCTTTCCTTACGTTCCGGGTTTCATAACAGGCATATATGGTTTACCGGAGCGCATGGCCAAAATGCGGGATGAGGATCTGGAGAAGTTCGATGACAAATTCTTCAGCGTGCACCAGAAGCAGGCGGAACTGATGGATCCCTGTATGCGCATGCTTCTGGAGCTGACACATGAAGCCATCATCGATGCAGGCATCAATCCGTCGGAGCTACGGGGAAGCCGTACCGGCGTCTACATCGGCCTCTCGTTTGTGGAGACGGAGCACGAGATACCCAACATGGAGCCGAGCAGCATCAACGGCTACTGCTTGACAGGCTGCGCCCGCGCCATGTTCGCCAACCGCATCTCCTACACCTTCGACTTCAAGGGTCCCAGCTTCATCGTCGACACTGCCTGCTCCAGCTCCCTTGTGGCGCTGTCCCACGCGTTTACGGACATGAGAGCGGGGCGCTGCGATTATGCCGTCGTCGCGGGTGTCAATCTAATACTGAAGCCCATTTTCGCTCTGCAGTTCCTGCGTTTGGGGATCGTCAGCCAGGATGGCGCCTGCAAGACGTTTGATGCCGCGGCGAATGGTTACGCCCGTGCCGACACCTGCGCCGTGGTATTCCTGCAGCGCGGTGAGCATGCAAAGCGTGTCTACGCCTCCGTTCTCAATGTGCGCACAAACACGGATGGGTTCAAGGAACAGGGTGTCACCTTTCCCGACGGTCGCATGCAGGAGCAGCTGCTGCGGGAGACGTACGGCGAGATCGGCCTCAGTCCCGACAAGGTGATCTACGTCGAGGCCCACGGCAGCGGAACACCCGTGGGCGACGACCAGGAAGCCAACATGCTCAGCAACTTCTTCTGCCGTCCCTCCCGTGCCAATCCCCTGCTGATTGGCTCCGTGAAATCGAACATGGGACACGCGGAGCCTGCGTCGGGTGTCAGCGCCCTGGCGAAGATGATCATTGCCATGGAAGAGGGTGTGATACCAAAGAACTTGCACTACCGTATGCCCAATCCTGCCGTGCCCGCTCTGGTCGAGGGCCGCCTCAAGGTGGTGGACCGCAACCTACCCTGGCAGGGTGGCATTGTGGGGCTCAACTCCTTTGGTTTTGGCGGTGCCAATGCCCATGTCATCCTCAAGTCACACGCAAAGAACAAGAACCCCATCGCAAGAGCAAAGGATCAGTCGTTGAAACTGGTTGTGTGCTCTGGCCGTACCGAACAGGCGGTGCAACAGCTTTTGGATGCAGCCGTGAAGCATCGCAGCGACGACGAGTTCCTGGCTCTGATCAATGACATTCACTCGCAGTGCATTCCATTGCATCCATATCGTGGCTTTGCCGTCCTAGGCAGCACGGGCACATCCAAAATCGAAGTCCTACCCTACGAGGAGGAACCGCGGCCCATTTGGTTTGTCTATGCTGGCATGGGCAGCCAATGGGCCAGCATGGCCAAGGATCTGATGCATTTGGAGGTGTTTCGCAAGTCCATTCAACACTGCGCCGAAGTGCTGACTCCAATGGACTTTGACCTAATAGAAGTGCTCACCCGATCGACGGAGAGCACCTTCGACAACATGCTCTACTCCTTCGTATCGATTGCGGCCGTGCAGGTCGCGTTGACGGACCTCTTGAGGACATTGGGCATTGAGGCGGATGGCATTATTGGACACTCGGCAGGCGAGTTGGGAGCAGCCTACATGGATGGCTGCCTCACCGCCGAGCAGACCGTACTTGCGGCCTACTGGCGTGGCAAGAGTGTCTTGGAGACACCGGGACTTCCGCAGGGCAAAATGGCAGCCGTTGGCCTGAGCTGGGACGAGATTAGGCAACGTTTACCCTCGGATTGCTATGCCGTCTGTCACAACAGTGATGACAACTGCACAGTCTCCGGGCCGGTAGCCGCAATGGATGCAGCTATTAAAAACCTGCAGGCAGCGGGGGTTTTCGTCAGGGCTGTCGGCTCCGGGGGCTATGCCTTTCACAGCAGATACATCGCAGATGCAGCTCCAATGCTGCGCAAGAATCTGGAGCGTCTGATAACCGAGCCAAAGCAGCGATCCAATCGCTGGCTCAGCACCAGCGTTCCTGAGCAGGACTGGCAAACCCCGTCCAGCCGAACGGCGTCCGCAGCGTATTTTATCAACAACCTGATATCTCCAGTGCTTTTCAATGAAGCCATTCGTCATATTCCGCCGAATGCATTGATTGTGGAGATCGCACCCCATGGACTCTTCCGGGCCATACTCCGGTCGCTGGGAGCGAGAATAAGCTATGTAAGCCTGATGCAGCGGGGTCACCCCAATAATACGGAGTTCCTCTTGAGTCAAATTGGCCAACTGTATGCAGCTGGTGGGCAACCACAGTTGTTGAGAATGTCCCTGTCCCCGGCAATTAGCTACCCGGTCTCTCGAGGCACGCCCATGTTGAGTTCCCTCATCGGCTGGGACCACACGCAAAAGTGGAACTACCCAAAGTTCAAGGGTGGCCGACAGGGCAGTCAACAGAGCATCGAACTTGATCTGAGTAAAGAGGAGAACACCTTTCTGGCCGGACATACGATCGATGGACGTATCCTCTTCCCGGCAACAGGATACCTTACGCTCGCTTGGATGATGCTCGCACAGCAACAGGGTAAGGACTATCAGCGTACGCCCGTTGTCTTCGAGGACGTCATTTTCCACCGCGCTACGATTCTCGGTCTGGGAGCTGGCTCGGCCGTGAAACTGGCCGTCAACTACTTTCAGGGAAAGGGCAGCTTTGAGATCTGCGAGGGTAGCACCCTTGTGGCATCGGGAAAGGTTCAACTGGTCACTAACGTACAGCAAGAGCAGCTCAGTCTCGGGGATCTTCCAGGCAGCGCTGGAGTAACTAAGGTCTATACCAAGGATATCTACAAAGAGTTGCGACTTAGGGGCTATGATTACAGTGGTCTCTTCCAGGGTATCGTCGAAATGGACGTTCAGGCAGTAGCTGGTCGTCTTCTGTGGTCGGACAACTGGATAAGCTTCATGGACACCATGCTACAGTTCCGCATACTCAGCAATACTCTTCGCGAACTGTACGTTCCCACAGGAATTGAACGCGTTGTGATCGATCCCCTCAGGCACTTGGAACTGACTAAGCAGCACCAGCAAAAGCTGCCCGTCTCCTGGCATCCCAATATATCCGTTGTCAAGTGTGGAGGGGTTGAAATACACCACATGAAAACGGCACAGACGCAACGGCGCTCAGGAGGTCAAGGTCTTCCCAGTCTGGAACGGTACAGTTTCACACCGTACCAGCAGGAAACAATTCCCCGAGGAGATCAGCAGCGTGCTAGGCTCATGGCCTTGACCGTAGCGATGCAATTGATCATTGAGAACAGCGGGGGTGCAATCAAAATAAAGGGTGTGGAGATTGCCGGCATTCGCTACAATCCGGAGAACCTCACTGCCCTCAAATTGCTGGAACTCATCGAGAGGGAGCCAATTCTGGTGGCCGATATGATTGTGGCCACCGCCGGCAACAACGAACCTGAGCTGAACGCATTGCTCCAGGACTCTGGAGTTCGACTGATTGCTGGGGATCTTGCAAAGTCGGCCGTGGAACGGCAGTGCGACTTCCTCTATTCCCATAACCTGCTATCGACGTCCAGCTCGGGAGACCTTCAGTTGCAATTGCAGCACAGCATCGATTGCCTTAAGCCAGAGACAGGCTTCCTGCTATTAGAGGAGAGTGCCAGCAGCTACAAAGCCACGGGAAGGGATCAACTGCAACGCTTCCAACTCTTGCCTGTATTAGAGCAAGCTTATGACAATGATCGCGTCTTGATCTTGGCGAGAAAATTCAACAAAATCAATCGCTCCTCTTCGATGATTATCCGTCTGAGCAACGATAGCTTTAAATGGGTTGCAGATCTCAAGAATGCGTTAGCTAAAGCCCAGATGGAGCAGCATTATGTATACCTGGTTGCTCAAGGAGAACCCAACACAGGAGCTCTAGGCTTTGTGAATTGCCTAAAGCGAGAACAGTTGGGCAACCGAGTTCGGTTGTATCTACTGCAGGATTTGGGCTTACCAGCATTCTCCCTGACGGAACCATTCTATCACAATCAGTTGGCTAAGGACTTGTCGATCAATGTTTATCGAAATGGCAATTGGGGTAGCTACCGTCACCTGCCCCTGGAGACTCACCAGCCCCTACTCACTGTGGAACACGCCTATGTCAATACCTTAATCAAAGGCGATCTTTCCTCCCTCAAATGGATTGAAAGTCCACGCACCACCACAAGTCGAATTCAAAGCAATTGGGAACCCTGCACTGTCTACTTTGCCCCCCTTAACTTCCGTGACATTATGTTGGCTTCCGGTAAACTAGGTGTGGATGCTCTACCCGGCAACTTGGCGCACCAGGATTGCGTTTTGGGCCTAGAGTTTGCCGGTCGCGACTCGCATGGTCGCCGCATCATGGCCATGGTGCCTGCGAAGTCATTGGCTACCAACTGTCTGGCCAACAATAATCTTCTGTGGCATATACCCGACAAGTGGACCATGGAGGAGGCCTCCACGGTGCCCTGTGTCTACGCTACCGTCTACTACGCCCTGGTTGTGCGTGGACAGATGAAGAAGGGTGAGCGCATCCTCATCCACGCGGGATCTGGCGGTGTGGGCCAGGCTGCCATCTCCGTGGCCCTGCATCATGGATTGACCGTCTTCACCACGGTGGGAAGCAAGGAGAAGCGAGAGTTTCTGTTGAAGCGCTTCCCCAAGCTACAGGCCCGCAACATTGGCAATTCTCGTGACACATCCTTCGAGCAACTGGTCATGATGGAGACAAAGGGACAGGGTGTTGACCTTGTGCTTAATTCATTGTCTGAAGAGAAGCTACTTGCATCCGTCCGCTGTCTGGGACTCAACGGCCGCTTCCTGGAGATTGGCAAGTTCGATCTGAGCAACAACAGTCCGCTGGGCATGTCCGTGTTCCTGAAGAACACCTCGTTCCACGGTATTCTGCTCGACAGCGTGATGGAGGGCGAGGAGCAGATGCAGAAGCAGGTGGTCTCACTCGTGGCCGAGGGCATTAAGAGCGGGGCTGTGTTGCCACTACCCACCACCGTCTACACCGATCAAGAGATCGAGAAGGCCTTCCGCTTCATGGCATCCGGAAAACACATTGGAAAAGTGGTCATCAAGGTGCGCAACGAGGAGCAGCAATCGACACTACCCAAGCCACGTCTGATCAACGCCATTCCCCGTACTTATATGCATCCGGAGAAGAGCTACATCTTGGTGGGAGGTCTAGGCGGATTCGGCTTGGAGCTGACCAACTGGTTGGTAAATCGCGGAGCACGTCACATTGTCTTGAACTCGCATTCCGGGTTGAAAACTGGCTACCAGGCTCTGATGATCCGACGCTGGCACGAGCGTGGCGTTAAGGTAGTCATTGATGTCAACGATGTCACCTCAGATGCGGGCTGCAGGAAGATGCTGGAGAGCAGCAATAAGGTGGCCTTGGTGGGAGGTATTTTTAACCTGGCTGCGGTGTTGAAGGATTCATTTTTTGAGGAGCAGTCTATCAAGAGCTTCGAGGCAGTCGCAGCGCCAAAGATCTTAATCACAAAGCACCTAGACCAATACTCACGGAGTATGTGCCCAGCATTGGAGCATTTTATTTGCTTCTCCAGCTTGGCCTCCGGACGGGGTAACCCGGGACAGACCAACTACGGGCTGGCCAACTCGGCCATGGAGCGAATCTGTGAGAGGCGTCAGGCTGAGGGCTACCCCGGCACAGCCATCCAATGGGGAGCTATCGGAGACACGGGCCTCATAATCGAGCACATGGGCAACAACGATACTGTCATCGGAGGAACTCTACCCCAGCGCATGGGTAGCTGCCTTCAAACGCTGGATATATTCATGCAACAGCCCCATCCTGTCCTGGCGTCAATGGTCTTGGCCGAAAAGCGCAAGGCGGAGACATCAACTCGCCAAAGTCTCATCTCGACCATAGCGAATATCATGGGACTGCGAGATGTGAGCAGCATTCAGGACAAGACGACACTCTTTGACCTGGGCATGGACTCCTTGATGAGCACCGAGATAAAACAGACGCTCGAGAGAAACTTTGATTTGGTTCTGTCAGCGCAGGAGATTCGACAGTTGACCTTCAGTGCACTCAAACAGATCGATAGCCAGGCGACACAAGTGGCATCCTCTCCAGGTGCCGCGGCCGCCTCGACTGCCACATCGACTGTGACAGCGGCCAAACAGGCGAATCAGACGACGACAATTGCACAAACCGATGAAACCCGCAAGGTATTCGCCAAGGAAGTATTACCCCAGAACGTACTTGTGCGTCTGGATTCCATGGCGACGCAGGAGACCAGCGAGCCCGCCGTCTTCTTCCTTGCCCCCATCGAGGGCTTCACAATAGCCGTGGAAGCTCTTGCCGCGTCCCTCACCTGCCCAGCCTACGGATTGCAGTGCACCGAGCAGGTGCCCCTCGACTCAATTGAAGCCTGTGCCGCTTACTACTTGCAACAAATACAGAAGCTTCAGCCACGGGGTCCTTACAACATTGTGGGCTATTCCTATGGCTGCCTTCTGGCCCATGCCATCGGGGTCGCCTTGGAGCAGCGCCGATGTGGCGTCAAAGTCATTATGCTGGACGGAGCTCCGACCATGGCCAGTGGGTATGTCCAGGAGGCCAAGAAGCAGACTGACGACCTGAATCGCCAGCAATCCATGACGCTGGCTTACTTTGGAGCCCTGCTCGCCGATGTGGACTACAACCAGGTCATTACCTCTTATTTTTGCTCTTACTCATACACACAGAGAGAAAAAATACTTATAGAAAATAAGCTGGAATGAAGTCCAATTACGCATTTTAAATTCTTTAAATTTTTAAAATTAAAATACCAGTGTTCTCAAAGTGAACAAAGATTCTTGAATAATTTAAAATCTATACATAACTTCGCAGCTCATGCTCGAACAATCAAGATGAATAGCACTAGTTTACAGCCATTTGGCCATTTACAGACTTTGGCCCACTAAACATGAAATTCAATTTTTTTCATGGAAGCGTTTTCGAAATATAATTTTTTTTTTTCCAAATTTTCGAAGTTGCTCCGGCATTTTAGAGTATATTAAGAGATTAGTAGTAACTGTAAAACTGATTAATAGTAACTGTAAAAAAAATTTAAAAAAATATTTTTGCCAGAATATTTTAAATTTTTTTTGAAAATCCTAAAAATGACCATTTTAACCCCTTTTTCCCACTTTTCACACAAAAGTGACTTTTAAGCTATTTTCAAAAAATAAAAAAAAATACTAGCAATAATTTTTTATTTTTTTTTTGGAGATACTTTTAGAATTGTTTGAAGAACTTTTTTGCATCAAAAAACTTTTTTTAAAAAATCGAGGAAAAAAGTTTCGAAAATTGACTTTTACATAAATTTCAAATTTTCAAAGGGTACTTAATGGGTTAAGGAAAGTTTTATATCATTCAAACGGAATTTAAATGACCTTTCCATTGATGCCTATATGTCAACGATATGGGAACAAATAAGCCCCCAAATCTCAAAATACTTGCTGTGCCAATAAATATGCAAGCCAGTATATGTAGCACATACGCATAAGGCTATCGAAGTGCTTGGGCTCAAGGTAACCTACAGTCAACCATATTACCATATCAAATTTAAACAATTTTACAAAAAAGATTTTTTGTGAACCAACATATAAAAAGTCGGTAATTGATTTTTCGCTCAGTGTACTGTTACTTTTACTCTCAATCTTCCTCTTAATTTTACTTATGCTCCTACTCTCACTGTTACACTTACCCTTAATCTTACTTTTACCATAAGCAACAAAACAATTCTCAAACTAACATATTATGTTTATTGCAGCTTCTGCAACTGCTTGACGGCGTCAAGACCTGGACATCAAAGCTGGACAAACTAGCGGATACCTTATCGGCGCACACGCAGCAAACCAAGGATGTGGTGAGTGGTTACCTACCTACTTTAATATCAACATCTAGGGACTAAGCACTTAATATCAGAACCGATCCCAGCGCAGAGAGAGTGTGCGCCCAGGGCCAAGTTACGTGGGCGTGCTAATAAGTCTAATTATGATTTTGTTGGTTAGTGAAATTCCAATTCCCCAACTAATGGCTGATTTATTTTTTTTAAATTATTCAATGTTTTCTATTGTGGAAATGTCAATTCATTTTTTTTTAACTTGAATGTCAGTGTCCAAGCGAGTGCTTTTTAATGAATGGCATACAAAAAATGATACTTTAAAAAAACTTTTTGCAGAGGAAGCACCAATATTACTGATAGAAATAAACATAACGAAGGTGATTGCGATAAAATAGCTCTGAAAATATAAATTTTTCAAATATATTGGCTATGAAATGGAAAGAAAATCATCGAATTCATATGAATTTTGAAAAAAGCAACAAGGAATGGTTAGATGGTACAAGTTCATC
>JBAMBJ010002677.1:0-55475 GCA_037043495.1 Drosophila recens | reverse complement strand
TTTAGAATTGTTTGAAGAACTTTTTTGCATCAAAAAACTTTTTTTAAAAATCGAGGAAAAAAGTTTCGAAAATTGACTTTTACATAAATTTCAAATTTTCAAAGGGTACTTAATGGGTTAAGGAAAGTTTTATATCATTCAAACGGAATTTAAATGACCTTTCCATTGATGCCTATATGTCAACGATATGGGAACAAATAAGCCCCCAAATCTCAAAATACTTGCTGTGCCAATAAATATGCAAGCCAGTATATGTAGCACATACGCATAAGGCTATCGAAGTGCTTGGGCTCAAGGTAACCTACAGTCAACCATATTACCATATCAAATTTAAACAATTTTACAAAAAAGATTTTTTGTGAACCAACATATAAAAAGTCGGTAATTGATTTTTCGCTCAGTGTACTGTTACTTTTACTCTCAATCTTCCTCTTAATTTTACTTATGCTCCTACTCTCACTGTTACACTTACCCTTAATCTTACTTTTACCATAAGCAACAAAACAATTCTCAAACTAACATATTATGTTTATTGCAGCTTCTGCAACTGCTTGACGGCGTCAAGACCTGGACATCAAAGCTGGACAAACTAGCGGATACCTTATCGGCGCACACGCAGCAAACCAAGGATGTGGTGAGTGGTTACCTACCTACTTTAATATCAACATCTAGGGACTAAGCACTTAATATCAGAACCGATCCCAGCGCAGAGAGAGTGTGCGCCCAGGGCCAAGTTACGTGGGCGTGCTAATAAGTCTAATTATGATTTTGTTGGTTAGTGAAATTCCAATTCCCCAACTAATGGCTGATTTATTTTTTTTAAATTATTCAATGTTTTCTATTGTGGAAATGTCAATTCATTTTTTTTTAACTTGAATGTCAGTGTCCAAGCGAGTGCTTTTTAATGAATGGCATACAAAAAATGATACTTTAAAAAAACTTTTTGCAGAGGAAGCACCAATATTACTGATAGAAATAAACATAACGAAGGTGATTGCGATAAAATAGCTCTGAAAATATAAATTTTTCAAATATATTGGCTATGAAATGGAAAGAAAATCATCGAATTCATATGAATTTTGAAAAAAGCAACAAGGAATGGTTAGATGGTACAAGTTCATCATTGCACATTGGGCGATTTGACGATTTTTCTGGCATAAAGTCGAAAAATTGATGGTAGTATTTTCAAAATGTGCCTTTATTTATTGAATGTTAACACTTCAGTTAGATTAAAACATATTATTTTTCGGGCTATGCGACAACTTTTCTCTTGTGGCAACTCTCTAAAGTCAGCTGTTTTGTAAGAGCACATGCTTTTGAAAATTTGCCAGTTAGTTCATTGTGTTTCAAGCGTAATTTAAAAAGCAACGCTTTAATAAAGAATACAAGTTGAATATGGAATATGATGCTCACGGTGCATAAAATGATTATTTGATGTAATATGTATTAAAATTTGTGTCTAGTTATTCTTGTCGACGGTTTTGTTAAATGTATTTTTAGCAAAAAAATATGAAACGCAGTTATTTTCCGTGGAGTCATACTTATAAAGTGCATGATGGCGCAAGCAACTAAGTATGGCAAGTTATTAATTAAAGCCTCTTGTACAGAGTGTTATTAATTTCTTTTGCGCATTTTTGCGCAACATCGGTTAAAAGTATGCTAAAATATGGTAGAAAAATCAGAATTTTCCGGAATCGGATGGAAATGGAGGTGAACTCATGGTCAAACTATGATTCCAAAAAAATTTTTAATTTTATAAAAGTCTTATTAGCAAACATGTGAAGTTTAAAATATCTCACTTAATAACTATTTCAGCGAATAAAAAAAAGATTGTACTTTTTTCCTGAGTCAGTTAGAAAAAGAGGGCGAAGAAAAGATCCAATTAAAAAACAAAAATTTGCATAAATTCTACTTTAGCCTATCTAAGATTCGTGCCAAATTTCAGGTCTTTAGCTTTATATTTGGATTTTACATAAATATTTTACATGTTTTTCTGATAGTCGGGTGAGGGGGAAAGCTAAGGCGTGGTCCAAATACAAAAAAAAAAATTCAAAATTGTATTTTAGTTCAACTAAGCTTCATGCCAAATTTGAAAGCTCTAGCTTTAAAATTGTAGTTTATGCCAGAATAATCGACTATTGGCATTGGTGGACCTAAATTTTAGTACTGGACGACACGAACTTATGTTTCAGTTCCTCAGTTTCAGTTTCGTCTTCCAAAAAGGATGTACTAATAGATAAAGACAATATTGGTCTTATTTTAAATGAAGAAGTAGATGAAGACCTTTCAAATTATTTCTCATCCGATACTGAATAGAGCTACAACTGAACAAAAAATTAATGAAAAAACGGTTATGTTAAAAAAAATATTGTAAGAGTAGTTTCTTTGTGTAAAATTTATTTATAAAAAAATTTTTATAACAAAAACAACATTTTTTGAAAAGTAACAAATTTATTTCTTCTAGACTGATTATTTCTATAGTTTGAAATGCATTTGCGCGAAAAAATTAAATTCTAGGTGATGATATGGTTGTCAAATTCATACCAAAATTTGAAAAGATGTGTAAATATATTTCTTAAATATTGAAAAAAAGTCAAAATTGCAAAAGAAATGCCTTAAATTTGAGCGAAACTACCCAGATATCGAGTAGAGCAGTTTTAGACGAAACTAAAAAAAATAATAAATAAAAAATGTGCCATGCAAAAAAATATTTTTATATTAATTTTGATTTGTGGTATATTTATATACAAAACAAAATTATCTGTACAAAAATAGCACAATTTTTGTAGACGTTATTAATTAATCGCCCACAATGTACCGAATAGATTTAAAAAAAAAAAAAATTTTTGCATGCACTATAAGACTTGTTTAGAGAAACCTTTTGCATTAAAACATTTTTTTTAAATCGAGGATTTTTCAAGTAATTTCCAATATTTTCAAATTATTATCAGTATTTGTATTTAAGTTAGTTGTAATTGAAGCTCTTGATTAAAGTTGCTTTTTGTGCTGGTTGAAATAAGCTGTGAGCCACTGATCATACCATAATTGATTATTAATTATTTCATTATCATTTAATATTTATTTTATTTTTGGCTCAGCATTAAGGGGATCTTCTAGGCCAGGCGAATTTGAATTTTATTTGATTTTTTTTTTTTAATATTGAAAAGAAAACGCGTAAGGATTTTTTGATTGTGTGTTTTGTATGTGGTTAAAAATTTATTGAAAAGAAATAACAAAATAAAAAGAAAATTTAGTTTCACGAGCGGCTAAAAAGTTAACGGCCTCCAAAAAAGTGTCAATAAAGGTATGTCCAACGCTCCCACGGTTGCGGGAGAATACTGCATCCGAATAAAAACAGGAAACTTGTTAGCATGAATGCCTTCATCGTCGGCGCCTAGAGGAAAAAAAAATTGTTTTTGGTTGAAATGGCAGACAACAAAAATCTGAGATATTCTTGTGAATATGTGTGTAAAACATGGCTTTTAAAGTTTTGACTTCAATTGTATTAACATAAGCATTGCTGTACAAAAATGGCTGTTTCTCCTAAACTATTTCGAATTTTAAAAAATACCTTTTGGAAAACTGTTTATGAATATCCAAGCTAAAGAAATATGCAGCTCAATATCACAAATGTACACTGTTTGACCCAGAAGACCCTCTTAACTAAAAGCAGTTTATCAATAAATTTTGTTTAGTATAAGATTTTGAACTGAAGCAAGCTTAGAAATAAAAATTTAAGAACTACAAAATTTATTGCTTACAAGATAAAAATTGTCATATACAGTCGTACTTCCCTAACTAGAATCACCATTGTCCAAGAAAAAAGTTCAAATTTGGGAGACTTCGAGTTAGGGAATTTTTTTTTTTTTAGTTTTTTAAAAGAAACTACAAATGCATTCATTTATAAATACACTTCAAGTAGCAAATTTTTCTTGTTATCTTCAACATAAACAGATTACAAATTGTTCAAGACATGTCAATATTCTCAAACATTGGTTTGTTCGTGTTTTTGGCTGTATCCAGAAGAAGTTCCCATTTCAAATGTCATCATAATAAATTTTCCATTTTTTAATATAATGAAAACTGTTTTAGCTGAGATACCATATTTTTCATCAACTTCAATTTAATTGGTCTACTTTAAAATTCCTTAACTAATCAGTTTGAATATTTTTAAACATTTAAATACACTAATGCGCTGTCAAATATGTACGTACATTTCGAACATTTTTCCTATAGCTAATTCACCAGCCTATGTAATTGTTGATGCAATATTCTATCATATTTCATCACCATATGTTAATGTACATCAATATTACATATCCAAACGAGCCGGTAACAAAAGCATATAACAGAAACGAAAAAAAATTCAAACTTTATTGGAGATTTTCCCGAAAAATTCGACTTACAGAAGCACGGGCCACGGTATACAATTTGCTCAGTAAACGCTATTGCCACTCGATTTTGTTCGAGCTAGAGAAAATTCGAGTTAGAGAAGTTCGAGTTAGGGAAGTTCGACTGTGTGTAGTATATAACATTTTAAACTGATCAGGTGAAGATCTAAATAGTACATTACAGTTATCTCTCAATTATGATTATTGAATTTTCATAAATTACCATTGGCATTGCTTTAAAATTAACCATGAAGAACACAGTAATACCTCGATTTACTTTCCGATTCGTTATGAAAAAAACTGAATGCATACACAAATCAAAACGACGTCAATAGAGATGACGTACGTATGTAAATTGAGATATTTAATATTTTATGGGGTCTGTCACGCCTTCAGCAAGGGTCTGCATAATTTCTATGACTTTCATCTTCAAAAACACACTATTTGCAACAAAATTCCAACTATATTTATTTATTGCAGATCAAGAAAGCTGCCTGCATGTTTAAGCAGAAGCTTCTGTTATCCGAGAGCTACAAGGGAGTAAAGCAATTAAACAGCGATGTTGTACTGATCAAATCGGCGGAGCACAATGCGATAATGTCACAAGACGACTACGGTCTGAAAGAGGTAAATGATCGACTGAAACTAAAAGTGTGAGATGTTTCTAAAACGAAAACTAATATGTAAATCAAATACATTACCTTAACAATCTCTCTATCTCTAGATTTGCACAGCCCAGATCGATATGCATGTTGTTGAGGGCACACACCGGACTTTCCTTAAGGAGGCCCAGACGTTACAGATAATCGAGCGTGTTTTGCACAAATAATGTACTCGTAGTCACAGTAGACCCATTAACTTTCATTAACTTAATATAACCTTAATATTACCGTATAATGTGCAAGTTTCAATTAGCTACACTATTAATATACATACTATACATACATATATCAACTTTAAATTGTTTAAGCACCATACAAATTTAAGTTCTATTAAATATTTTTTTCTCCTATTTGCCTCGTTTAATTAATGACTCAGTCTGCCTTTGCGTGACCCGTGAAAAATTCAACGAAACCTTTCCGATAAGCAAATCAATTCATAATATAGACATATACTATATATGTACATGTATTCTTATCGACAACACTCATCTATAAGAAGATTATTAATCAGCCCATAACTGTGCCCGCTTTTTCATTTTGTCTAACAATTTATACTAAATACATACATATGCATATTTATGTATGTATTTGTGTTTTGTACAAAAAAAAAGTGGTCCGATTCTGATGTCTGCCGATTTCAAAAATATCACGCATTCAAACGTAAGTAACGGCTGTTAACGCTGTTAAGTTTAAATCGTATCATAAACAGACTGAAGGGCGGCAACAACAACAGCGCCAGAGAGCATTACAGCGGCCCTTCAATGAGAGGTTAACAGCATGCAAAAAGAGCTTTCGGTGCGATTCTGCTGCTGTTGCTGCCGCTGCTGGCTCTCTTGCTCTCAGTGCGCAGAGAAGAGAAGCTTTTGCGCCATAGACGCTGTCGTATAAAAGCCAGCGCTCACCTGATGCCGCGAATATTCGTTATTCACATTTCGTCGTTAGATCGCGCAAATTTGTACGGTAGTTTTGTCATTAACCGCTACCCCCCATTACAAGTGTTTCGCATCAATTGCACTCAGCAAAGTGTGTACGGCAAATAAAATTTAAGCTAAAGGAAAATATTTAAAATTTAAATTAAACGCTTACGATACATACGCAAAGTGCCCTCAAGTGACCAACAATAGACCGAAACATTAGTTTTGGCTAAGATCTGCATTGCTGCTTTGGAACTACGAATACACTGAAAGTTGACAACGGCTTTTTTGGCCAACAGTAAGGACCGACTGCCCAAAAACCGCCTATCGACTTTTATCACTCCCATTAGCAGTCAAAAGCCCAGGGCAAGTGGTTACTGTTGACTCATAAAACAGCTGTCGAGGAATCGCCTGATTTTTAGGTATGTATTCTGCATGCATACATACATACGTACATATCTATAAGTACATAAGTATGTATGCATGTGTGCAAATCGTGGAGTGAATGAGTTCAAAAGGGAGAGAAAACAACGATGAGAATTTGTATGTATGTATTAGTGTTAGTGAAGCGCGGGCTTTTAAGCTCAACTTGACCATCTAGCATTTGAACTTGAAAAGCTAAGAAATGGAGAAATTGAGTATTAGAAATTTTCCATTTTATTGTTAGTCAGAAATCAGCTGACTAAATGCGGTTCAAAGTGGTCCAAATTTGAACTTTATCTCTCATTTCACACCTGTCATACAATCTTTGATCTTTAAAACCTTTGGATTTTTTTTAGTTTTAGTGCGCCAACAAATGGCAACATTTTTTTTTTTTTTTGTTACTATATTCGAGTACAAATTCCTCTAAAATTATTGTATTGTATTGTCTGAAAACGGAAAACGACTCCTATAAACGTTAATGGGCTTCACATTCTCAGCGTTAGGGACTTGATAGGGTTTCAGCAACTAATTGACAAGTTGCTCAATTTCTACGATTTCCACTAAAAGAAAAAGAACGGAAAATTAGATGACTCAATTGATTGGGAAATTTCTTATATCCATGCAGATTTTCCTTTTCTTATTTCTGTAAATTCAATATGCAGACTGTTTTGACAAAAAAAATTCATAGTTAAGCCTAATAAATTCAGAACTTCGTTTATAAATGATTAAAAAAAATAAACAACATGATCAAAATCAAAGAAAATGTATTTATTTTTATTCAAAAATAAAATATTAACACTTTAACTGCTGTGACAAATTTAAAAAGATCTCATTTTACTTCTATATTTAAATTATTTTTAAATATGTAGTTTTACTTTTGTATGTAGCTGCTGATGGTTAATAGAACGAGTTAAATAAAAAATAAATAAACAAGATAGATGGGGTTTAACTGTTATAAAAGATACGAAACATACTTTAATTTCTATATTTTGTCAAAACAATTTCTTGACTCAAAATCCCACACTATCACTATCACTATGCTGAGTCAATTTGAGGCAATCACCCCATTTTCCCCTTATCATTGGCCATGAACTTGAGGCGCGCGTCCCGTTCGACTGAAGCGTGGGCGATGCATGCGTACCTGGGATTCAGATACAGATACAGTATTCCAAGACCAGGTGCAAATGCCCCATAATCGATAATTGTGAAAATAGAACCAAGTGCATATAAATACATATAATGTAAGTGGATGTAGTGTGAGGGGTGGGGGTACTCAAAACTGGTAGTGGACACTTTTGTTTACACATTTGTTTATGTATCCAATGACGCAATATTCGGATTGTGGTGCCACAAAAGTGCTGATAATCAATAAACAAATACGCTGTCTAAGTAATTAAATGTAAAAGGATACGCGAATGATTGTTGCCATAGGCAAATACATAAACAAAACAAACAACAATACGAACTCAGACGGAGATGACGACGCTTAAAGCTAACAAAAATATAGAAACTATACTTCAATGAACTTGAGGAAATCACGCCACCTTATCGCGCTCTCTACAAATTGCTCAAGAGCACAGGCGTCATGCCCATGTTAATGTGCGTGTGTTGCTGCGTGTACATACATACATACATAAATGGGAGAGAGCATGTGAGGTTGTGTGCGTTGCCGGCTGGCGTGCAAAATTATGCCAAAAAAGTTAGCGTCTCTCTTCTGTTGCTATCGCAAGCTCCCTCACTGTCTGCCGCTCTTTCTCTCTCACTCTGTCATAAACATAAACACACATATGTATGTATTTCCATTTTACCGGCAGACTAAACATTTGAGGTGCATATTTATACATGCATACATATGATTTGAGATAATAAAGTGACATATGCATGTACATGTGTACTTAGTAATCGTATTTCTAAATGTACATCTGTTCATAACCTACGCAACACAATTATGGTTTCAATATCTTAAAAAGTATGCCCGCTATGTTAAATACGCAGAGAAAGCTTTCTGTTATTGTTTTCATTGTTTCTATGTACACAAGTTCACATAAAGACATACATATATACAAATACACACTCACATACATTATGTATGTTTGTATACAGGTTAGAACTTCTCTTGTGGCGCGCTATTCGCCTTATTTGATATATGTATGTACAAACTTGCCAACCACCGGTTCAACTTTAACTGCCTAATTCTCTTTTTCTTTTGTTGTGCCATTCTCATTCTGCACATCGTACGAGTTTTGTCGGCGAATAAGAAAGCAGCGTGCCCAATGTTTGTATGAGTAAGCTGTCAGCTGCGACGCTACTCTGCGCACTCCTCTGCTAACATATTTTACGTTGCACTGTTATGCTGGCTACAGAGAGATGAAAGTATTTTATATGTATGTACATGATGCCCGGCACTGTTGGGCATTCACTAATCACGCCACAGGCAGCAGTCATTGCACGCGCGCAGCTTCTCCAGAAATCACCTGATTTTCAATTACTACTAAGCTTCCACTACGACCAACCGGCCGGGCTGCTGCGTCTGCTAAGCTCCAGAGAGCAAAGCATTAAAAAGCTTGCGGGAGCGGTAAACAGATTTAACAGAGGCTGTAAAAACACTGTATGTTAATATACCAACATAATATCTAACGATTTTGCCACCAGTGTAAATGTATCTGAAATGTTTTCAAGCACTAGATTTTTTATATTTCTACTCTTAAATATTTATATAATATAAATTTAATTGGAATAATTTAGATGCTTTATTTGCAAATGCTGTACATGAATTTTGATAAGTTTGCTTAGTGAAATATGCTGTGCTTTTACTCAATGCAATGAAAGTATGCAATTCTCTTTACATGCGACGCAACTGTTATCAATTATTCATAAATAATTTGGATTTTTTCTGTTAAGTTCCCATATATTGCAAACGAAGTTTTTAAAGAAGCTAAGCACTTACAGTTATGGACAACTGTGACTGTGCGCTAGCACCACGAAGGGTTTCGATTTAGCACTCGATCCATAATTTGGATTTACATTACTATTACAAATTTAATCAATTATCTTTTTGCTTCATAATACTAAACGCTACAACTTTAAAGTACAAATTGCATTTTAATTTTGACCATAACTTGAGCTAATTTTTTTGGAAGTTTATCTCTAAATGAATAATATCAAAAAAAATGCAGAGCTCCCGAAAATTGCCCAACCAAATTTTTCTAAGTAGTCTGTCCACTGAGCACAAAAATTAAAAGAGCAAGAGCAAAATCGAGAGCTCGATTCTATTTGTTTTTTTGAATGTGCTCATTTGTGCCCATATTGATCTCAAAGTAGGCGATCAAACCCTTCGAGAAAAAATACTTGCAAAGAAGCTTGTAAGGGAGACGCCCTGAGCGGGAGCACATTGCGAAAGAGCAGAAAGACATTTGGTCTCGAAAAAATCAACCAAAACCAATGCCACAGCTTATTTCAACTACATACTTTCAAGCTGTGCAATTATCCGCTATTGTTTCTTATGCTGGAAAACCACAAACATTGTTTTTAAGGCACATATAGGTTGAATTTCATCTGGTCGGGATTTACTAAGATACGGAACCCTTTGCTGTCCAATGCGATAAAAGGTCTTCCGTCTGTGGTGACCATTTGAACAAGTGACGAGGTGACTTCTTCTTCATTTGTCTCGATTATAATTTTTCTCATTTTTTGTTTTGGTTGTATGCTCGAATCATTATTCTTAAGATACTCCAAGACTTCTGAATGCCTTGAAGCCAAATGACGCCTTAAATTTGTTACGTGCTTTCCTGCCAGTTGTAGGCCATACACATTACAAACAGATTTATTATTTGCACTGTATAAATTTAAATAGAAAAAGCCTACTTTTATGTGATTCGTTTAGCTAAGCACGAGATCAAAAAAAAAAAGAAATAACTTTCTTTGCTTTTTATTTTTGCTCTTTTGTTTGAGAGCCAAATATTAGATTGGGATCTGGGCACTTCCCAAAGGGGTTTGGGAGCGAACACTTTTTTTGGGAGCCTTGATAAAAATAGAGCAAATTTCGGGAGCTCTGAAAAAATGTATATTTTGTAGAACGACAGCTTTTTATTTCAGAATGATTTCGAAAAGTTGGAAAAATAGCTTTTTAAACAACTCCATTCAAAGTACAAATTGCGTTTAAAGTTTTGAAAACAGTTTAAATTTTGTTATTTTATTAGTCAAATTACGTGTATACAAATTAAAATTTGAAATTTAAGTATAGAAGAAAACCCACTATAATACATGCTTAAAAAGAAAAAAAAACGAAAGTTTTTTTGAAGAAAAGAAATAGGAGATATTTGTTATTTGGTAACTAGACATTAAAATTTATATCTATGGCTCTTTAAGGATTTGCGATTAATAAAAGAATACATTTTGTCGACTGTTTAAGAAACATTTATATTTGATTTAATATATAGAACTTGATTACAGGGGTATTTAATATACAATACAATTTTAATAGATTCATAATGATCTAAACAGAAATGAATCAGTTGTAATGTCGTTATGATAAATCTGATTGTGATATATTTCCGTGATGCATTAAACTAAATATAATACAGGGTATTTACGTCGTCCTTTGGGTTTCTTTTTACAGTCGCCGGAAACTGTTGCAAGCCGTGGATCAGCAAGCTGTTGCGCTCAAGCACAATAGCAACGAGAAAAGCCCGCAAGCTGCAGAAAACAACGGTAAAAGTGCAAGGGCGCTGCGTCGGCGTCGCCGTCGAAACAAGAAGCAACAAAATTCGCAACAACCTGACGCCTTTGAGGAGCCCAGCCCCAGCAAAGAGCAGCTAACACCGAGCACCTCCACCTCCAATCTCCATTCAACCGACCCGAAAGATTCGATAGCCGATAACAAGATGCCAGCTCGATTCGCCGATGACGTCATCACCGCTGAGCCAGCGACGCGTACTGCCCCCCAATTGGACCTGGGTGGTGGACACTACGCGACCCGCCAGCCGCAGCAGCAGCTCTTGAACGACGAGATCGCCATCACCGGCTTCTCTGGCCGTCTGCCCGAGAGTTCCAGCATCGAGGAGTTCAAGCAGAATCTGTTCGATGGCGTCGACATGGTCACCGATGATCCCAGACGTTGGGAGCGTGGTAAGTCCATCGCTACAACAAAGAAAATAGAAATAACATTAGAGTCATGGGTCGAACCACGCAATCTTGACATATCTCCATTTGTATTTTGTCAGGTCTCTATGGATTGCCGGAGAGGATGGGCAAGATCAAGCAGATCGACTTGGAGAACTTTGACCAACAGTTCTTTGGTGTCCATCAGAAGCAAGCGGAGTGCATGGATCCCATGCTCCGCATTATGCTCGAATTGACGCACGAGGCGATCATCGATGCTGGTCTCAATCCGACGGATTTGCGTGGCTCCCGCACCGGTGTCTACGTCGGCGTGTCCACGTCGGAAACGGAGCAGCATTGGTGCCACGATGCGGACCGTGTGAATGGCTATGGACTGACCGGCTGTGCCCGCGCCATGTTCGCCAATCGAATCTCGTTCACATTCGATTTTAAGGGTCCCAGTTACAGCATCGACACCGCCTGCTCCAGTTCGCTGTACGCCCTCGAGCAGGCCTTCTCGGACATGAAGGCGGGCAAGATTGACAACGCCTTGGTCGCCGGCTGCGGCGTAATCCTCAAGCCGACCATGTCGCTGCAGTTCAAGCGATTGAACATGTTGAGTCCGAATGGAACCTGCAAGGCCTTCGATGAGTCCGGCAATGGATATGTCCGCTCCGACGGATGTGTGGTCCTCCTGCTCCAGCGGACCTCGGCTGCCAAGCGTGTGTACGCCTCCATCTTGAATGTGCGCACTAACACGGACGGCTACAAGGAGCAGGGCATCACCTACCCCATTGGCAGCATGCAGAATCGTTTGATTCGCGAGACCTACGAGGAGATTGGCCTCAATCCCAACGATGTGGTGTACGTGGAGGCCCATGGCACGGGCACCAAGGTCGGAGATCCCCAGGAGGTCAACTCCATCACAGACTTTTTCTGCAAGAACCGCACGACGCCGCTGTTGATTGGCTCCGTCAAATCCAACATGGGTCACTCGGAACCCGCCTCGGGTGTTTGCTCCGTGGCCAAGATCCTGATCGCCATGGAGGAGGGCGTCATTCCCGCCAATCTGCACTACAACAAGCCCAATCCGGATCTGTACGGTCTGGTCGATGGTCGCCTCAAGGTGGTCGACAAGAATCTACCGTGGAACGGGGGCATCATTGGTCTCAACTCCTTCGGCTTTGGCGGCGCCAATGCCCACGTCATTCTCAAGTCGAATCCCAAGCCCAAGACAGTGACTCCTCTGAACACGGCACCCAAGCTAGTGGTTGCCTCTGGCCGTACCTTCGAGGCCGTTCAACAGCTGCTGGAATCCACCGCCATCCACTCGGATGATGATGAGTACCTGCAACTCCTGAATGACATCCACTCCAAGCCCATTCCCCTGCACTACTTCCGCGGGTACAGCGTGGTGAACAACAAGGGATCCCTGCAGCGAGAGGTGGTGGACTTCAGCGACGAGAAGCGTCCAGTGTGGTACATCTACTCCGGCATGGGCAGCCAGTGGGCCAGCATGGCCAAGGATCTGATGCAGATCGATGTCTTTGCCAAGACGATTCAACGCTGCGCCGATGTCCTGAAGCCCGAGGGCGTCGACCTCATCGATGTCCTAACTCGCTCCACGGATAAGAGCTTCGAGAACATTCTCAACTCGTTCATCTCGATCGCCGCCATGCAGGTGGCTCTGACCGATCTGCTGAGCTCCCTGAACATCCATCCCGACGGCATTATCGGACACTCGGTGGGCGAGTTGGGTTGCGCCTATGCCGACGGCTGCTTCACCCCGGAACAGACCGTCCTGGCCGCCTTCTGGCGTGGCAAGAGCATCCTGGACACCCAGCTGCCCAAGGGCAAGATGGCCGCCATCGGCCTGAGCTGGGATGAGGCCCACAAGCGTGTGCCCAGCGACTGCTTCCCCGTCTGCCACAACAGCGAGGACAACTGCACGATCTCTGGACCAGATGCGTCCATCGAGGCGCTCGTTGCCAAGCTGAATGGCCAGGAGGTCTTCGCCAAGGCCGTCAACAGCAGCGGCTATGCGTTCCACAGCAAGTACATTGCCGACGCTGGTCCCAAGCTGCGCAAGAGTCTCGAGAAGATCATCCCGAGTGCCAAGAATCGTACCGCACGCTGGGTGAGCACCAGCATCCCGGAGTCAGCCTGGGGAACACCGATCGCCATGCAATCTTCAGCCGCTTACCATGTGAACAACCTGCTGTCACCGGTGCTCTTCCACGAGGCACTGCAGCATGTGCCCAAGAATGCCATCGCCATCGAGATTGCCCCACATGGACTTCTCCAAGCCATTCTGAAGCGTGCTCTCGGTCCGGATGCGACCAACCTGAGCCTGGTGAAGCGTGGCCACGAGAACAACGTCGAGTTCTTCCTCACCAATGTGGGAAAGCTCTTTGCTGCCGGTGCTCAGCCTCAGGTGCTGAATCTGGTGCGTCCCATCAGTTATCCCGTCGGTCGTGGAACTCCCATGTTGAACTCGAAGATTGGGTGGGATCACTCGCAGAAGTGGCTGGTGGCCAAGTTCGACAAGGAAACGTCGTCGGGGGAGACCATCGTTGAGGTCGATCTGTCCAAGGAGGACGACGCCTTCCTGGCTGGCCACACCATCGATGGACGCATCCTTTTCCCTGCCACCGGCTACATGACTCTCGCCTGGATGTCCTTTGCCAAAATGCGTGGCGGGGAGTTCCACAAGACGCCCGTTGTCATGGAGAATCTGGTGTTCCACCGGGCCACGATCCTCAACAAGAGTGCTGTGGTCAAGTTCGGCATCAATTTCTTTGACGGCACCGGCAACTTCGAGATCTGCGAGAGCGGCAGCTTGGCCGTCTCCGGAAAGATCAGCATTCCCGAGAGCATCGAGAGCGAGGAACTGCCCCTGGAGCCCCAGACGCCGAGCACCGTAGCCAAGCAGCTGGCCACCAATGATGTCTACAAGGAGCTGCGTCTTCGTGGCTACGACTACGCCGGAATCTTCCGGGGTATCGTCAACTCGGACACCTTCGCATCCGCCGGACACTTGCAGTGGGTTGAGAACTGGGTCAGCTTCATGGACACCATGCTGCAATTCAGCATTCTCAGCAAGAACCTGCGTGAGCTCTATCTGCCCACTCGCATCGAGAAGGCCGTCATCAATCCCCTCAAGCACCTGCAGTTGATCAACGCACTCAGCAAGGAATCCCAGACAGAGGTCGGTCTACCCGTCTCCTGGTACGACAGCATCAACGTCATCAAGAGCGGCGGAGTGGAGCTCCGTGGACTGAAGGCCTCGCTGGCGCAGCGTCGTCCTGGCACACAGAATCCTCCCACTTTGGAGCGCTACAGCTTTGTGGCCAACAACAACACCTCGGAGTTGAACGAGAACACGGACAAGGCACGACTGCATGCTCTGGACGTGGCCATCCAACTCATCATTGAGAACTCGAGCGGCGCCGTGAAGCTGAAGGGCGTGGAGCTTGCCAACGGACGCAATCCCGACGTGCTCATGGCCAATCATCTGCTGCAGATCATCGAGGGCGAACCCGTCCTCACTGGCGACGTCGCTGTCGTTACCTCCAATGGGAACGAGGAGATCATCGCCAGCTCCTTGGGAGACTCGGGAGTGCGCGTCGTGTCCAAGGATGTGCTGAAGGAGCCGGTTGAGCAGAACTGTCACTTTGTCTTCGGCATCGATGTCCTGTCGCGTCCGGACACAAAAACCCTGGAGAACAGCATTGCCAGCATCCGCGACACGGGCTTCCTCATCTTGGAGGAGGGCCTGACCACGTACACCAAGACCGGACGTGCTTTGCTCGTCAAGTTCGGCCTCGTTCCCGTGCAGGAGCAGACACTGGGCGGAACTCGGGTCTTGGTCCTGGCACGTCGCAGGGTTGACCTCAAGACACGCAAGTCCATTGTGGTCCCGGTCACGGAGCAGAACTTCAGCTGGGTGGATGACCTCAAGGTTGCCCTGGCCACAGCTGCCACCGAGGAACAGTACGTCTATGTGGTCTGCCAGAACGAGGAGCTCTTCGGCGCCGTTGGCCTGATGACTTGCATCAAGAACGAGAACGGCGGCAAGCTGGCGCGCCTGGTGTTCGTCCAGGACAAGGTGTCCGAGAAGTTCTCGCTGACGGCGTCCCTGTACGCCAAGCAGCTGGAGAAGGATCTGATCTCGAATGTACTGAAGAACGGGCACTGGGGAACCTTCCGTCACCTGAAGCTGGAGACCCAGCAGGCAACCCTGCAAGTGGAGCACGCCTATGTGAATGCCCTCGTCAAGGGCGACCTGGCCTCCCTCAAGTGGATCGAGGGCGCCAAGTCGGATGGCTCCACCAAGAAGGATCTGGAGACCTGCACCGTTTACTATGCTCCAGTCAACTTCCGTGACGTGATGTTGTCCTCGGGAAAACTGGCTGCCGACGCTCTGCCAGGTGACCTGGCCGAACAGGACTGTGTGCTGGGTCTCGAATTTGCCGGACGCGACACCACCGGACGTCGAGTGATGGCCATGGTACCGGCCAAGTCCTTGGCCACCACGTGCCTGGCCAGCAAGCGCATGATGTGGCAGATTCCCGACAAGTGGACCATGGAGGAGGCCTCCACGGTGCCCTGTGTCTACGCTACCGTCTACTACGCCCTGGTTGTGCGTGGACAGATGAAGAAGGGCGAACGCATCCTCATCCACGCAGGATCTGGCGGTGTGGGCCAGGCTGCCATCTCCGTGGCCCTGCATCATGGATTGACCGTCTTCACCACTGTGGGAAGCAAGGAGAAGCGAGAGTTCCTGCTGAAGCGATTCCCCAAGCTACAGGCCCGCAACATTGGCAATTCCCGTGACACATCCTTCGAGCAACTGGTCATGATGGAGACAAAGGGACAGGGTGTTGACCTTGTGCTCAATTCATTGTCCGAGGAGAAGCTGCAAGCTTCCGTCCGCTGTCTGGGACTCAACGGCCGCTTCCTGGAGATTGGCAAGTTCGATCTGAGCAACAACAGTCCTCTGGGCATGTCCGTGTTCCTCAAGAACACCTCGTTCCACGGCATTCTGCTCGACAGCGTGATGGAGGGCGAGGAGCAGATGCAGGATCAGGTGGTCTCACTCGTCGCCGAGGGCATTAGGAGCGGGGCTGTTGTGCCCCTGCCGACTTCGGTGTTCAACGACAAGCAGGTGGAGCAGGCCTTCCGTTTCATGGCGTCCGGCAAGCACATTGGCAAGGTGGTCATCAAGGTGCGCGACGAGGAGGACGGCAAGAAGGCACTGGTGCCCAAGGCGCGTCTGATCAACGCCATTCCCCGTACTTACATGCACCCGGAGAAGAGCTACATCCTGGTGGGCGGTCTGGGCGGCTTCGGCCTGGAGCTGACCAACTGGCTGGTGACACGCGGTGCCCGTTACATTGTGCTCACCTCCCGCTCGGGAGTGAAAACCGGCTACCAGGGGCTCATGATCCGGCGCTGGCAGGAGCGTGGCGTGAAGGTGGTCATCGATACCAGTGATGTGACGACAGCTGCGGGGGCCAAGAAGTTGCTGGAGAGCAGCAACAAGTTGGCCCTGGTCGGTGGCATCTTTAACCTGGCCGCCGTGCTGCGCGATGCTCTGATTGAGGATCAGTCGGCCAAGGACTTTAAGACCGTCGCCGATCCCAAGGTGACGGCGACTAAGTTCCTGGACCAGTACTCGCGCGCCATTTGCACCGAGTTGGACTACTTCATCTGCTTCTCCAGTGTGTCCTGCGGACGTGGCAACATTGGCCAGTCCAACTATGGCCTGGCCAACTCCGCCATGGAGCGCATCTGCGAACAGCGACAGATCAGCGGCTTCCCCGGCACAGCCATCCAATGGGGAGCCATCGGAGACACTGGACTGGTGCTGGAGAATCTCGGCGACAATGATACGGTCATTGGAGGCACCTTGCCCCAGCGGATGCCCTCGTGCCTGCAGACCATCGATCTGTTCCTGCAACAGCCGCATCCCGTGCTCGCCTCCATGGTGGTGGCGGAGAAGCGCAAGTCCGACTCCGCGGCTGGCGTCAGTCTGATCTCCACCATATCGAACATCTTGGGATTGCGGGACACCAAGAACATCCAGGACGCCTCTTCCCTGGCTGACCTGGGCATGGACTCGCTGATGGGCGCGGAGATCAAACAGACCTTGGAGCGCAACTTCGACATTGTGCTGTCCACCCAGGAGATTCGTCAGCTCAGCTTCGGAGCCCTCAAGCAAATGGACGGCGGTGCCGAGGTGAAGCCGGCCACGACCGCAACCACGGCGGCTGCTCCGGCGACGGAACCCGCGGCCACGTCGATGCCGGCGTCGAGAACGGCCAGTCCCTTGGGCGACGGCACCCAGGTGGTCTTCACCAGGGATCTCATACCCACCGAGGAGATTGTGCGCCTGGAGACCCAGGCGCCAGCGAACAGCAAGCAGACGCCCATCTTCTTCATGTCGCCCATTGAGGGATTCGCCACGGCACTCGGTCCACTCGCCAAGAGGCTGGAGGTGCCCGCCTATGGCCTGCAGTTCACCAGCACGGTGCCCCTGGACTCCATCGAGTCGGCAGCGAGATTCTACGTGAAGCAGCTGCGCACAGTGCAGCCCAAGGGACCCTACAAGCTGGCTGGCTACTCCTTCGGCTGCCTGCTCACCTACGTGATGGCCGCCATGCTGGAGGAGACCAACGAGATCGCCAGCGTCGTCATGCTGGACGGAGCACCCACCTACGTCAACTGGTTCACGAGCAGCTTCAAGCAGCGCTACGACGTCGACGACGACAACAGCAAGCAGAGCTACGGCCTGGCCTACTTCGGCATCGTCCTGGCTAACATTGACTACAAGGCGGTAAGTCGACTTCAGTGTTGAACATACATAAGTCCAAAACTGGACTTTATTTGCTGGATGCTTATGGTTCTTATCTTGATTTCCAGCTGGTTCGCTTGCTGCTCTTGATACCCACGTGGGATGAGAAGCTCGAGAAGTTTGCCGAGATGATGAGTGTGGAGATTAAGAAGCCCGAGGAAACTGTAAGTATCCCACACGCATTCCCTTCCTCTACAAACAATGACTTATCTTTGCACCATTTGTGTCTACACAGATCCGCACTGCGGCTCAGCTGTTCTACAAGAAACTCTATCTGGCCGACACCTACAAGCCCACGCTGAAGCTAAAGTCAAAGGTCATGCTGGTGAAGCCAACAGACAACTCGGCCAAATTAGACGAGGACTACCGTCTAAAGGAGGTGCGTCGAAAATGAAGAAACTGTTTATTATTTTTGTTCGCTGATATTAATTGCTGTCCATCTGTTTTCTCTACAGGTCTGCACAAAGCCCGTTGAGGTGCACACAGTCGAGGGCAACCATCGCACATTCCTCATCGAGGACCAATCCCTGGCGACCATACAGAGTATACTGAAGCGACTCTTCAATTAGCTAGCTTAGCCACATTTCTGAAGCACGCGCACATAAACATAAAGAATACTCATGTTTTCTATGATTCACATACATAGATGTATATATACTCACGTATATATGTAGATCTATATATGTGGAGCCACAAATCTCCTTCGCTCTCTATATTTTCTTTATAAGGAAAATGCACAGCTTCATTGTAACATCGTAACTCTAGCTAGCACATTTAGTAAATGAATTTATATTATCGCGCTGCAAGGAATGTTTAGCAGTGAATCATCTATGGAGGATTATCACAGATCATCTCATCACTTGGAACTGCCGTCTTGCAGGCTCTGTGGTCACCCAGGTCCAAAATTGTTGCCCACATCCCCTGCGATTCCTGGCAGTTCTCAATCTAACAAACTTCATTCAAACATAAGGGAATAGCTGCATTCCTTGCCAGCCACAGCTACGGCATTAGACGTCCCAACTTACCAAATATATCTATATACGCTATAAATATTTGCACATTTGTCGCATCTTTTATTTTTAATTAGTATCTTAAGTCTAAAGATGTTTATAGTCTCATTCCTCAAAAAAAACGACAAAAATATGAAAAAAAAAAAATAGAACCAAACGAAACCTGTTTGTTATTTTGATGTAAAAAATAGACGTACAAAATGATCACTAATAATTATTGGGGATATATTAAGTCCATATATATGTATTTAACACTTACATACCCACTACTTGAAAAAATAAACAACAACTTTAAAAATATCAATTCCAAATTATTGTTCTAGTAATCTGACTAATATTATGTTGCAAGTTTTATTAGTTAAATATTTGATATACTTCATTTATTATTAATATTATCGAATCTTAAATTTAAAGCATTCGTTCTTCAAAAAATTAAAAAAAAATTTCTAGGTGCAGCCAAAATATAGGAAGGTACCGCGGGAGTACATGAGTTGAGAAGTGAGTGTGGAGAATAGAGTCCATCGATTCGAATGGGCCCAAAAAAATTAAAAAGTGGAAACCAATTTTCGTAATCTATGGTCAAAGCAAAGAGATTTTTGAAAAATTGTTTTTGCAGTCACTATTAGAATTGTATGAAGAATTTTTTTGCATCAAAAAATTTTTTTAAAAAAATCGAGGAAAAAAGTTTTAAAATTGACGTTTTTTTTAATTCAAAATTTTTAATGGGTACTTAATGGGTTAAGCAAAGTTTTATATTATTAAAACGGATATGAAACGACCTTTCCATTGATGTCAAAATGTACATGAAGTAGGTTCAAATTATGAGTAGAATTAATTTTAAGTGTTGTCAAAATAAATATGCCGACTAGTGTATGTATTTATAATTTAGCATGTTTGATAGTTGGCTAAAGTAAAATTTCCTATTTGTTTCCTTTTCCAATTTGACCATGCCTTTAACCCTCTTCTCATTTGTATCCGGAAAAATCCGATATTTTATCATATGTGCACACCTGCAACATGAGACCGGGAAAGAATGGGCAAACAAGACTCAACATTTTTTTACTTCTCTAAATACCATGCTACATACAAGTCCATGAAGTCCGAAATTTAAACATATACATATGTTAGATTTGACTGCAATCTACAGTTATGGTTATGACAAACTAACACTAAACTACAGGGTGACCAGAAATAACGGAGACAAACATTTTTAACTATAATTTTACCATACCTGTTAAATAATGATTAGTAATCATAATCATTAGTAATTAAATTATTTTTGTTTAAAAGTCGAACCAATGATTAAATTACGATTATTTTGGGTTTTGCCCAATTATCTAATGATTACGATTAGAAAAAATCAAAAACAAATCAAGAATTATTACGATTATTCAAAATAATCGGAAAAAATAAAAAAAAATCAAAAATAATCGTTTTGGGGTATTTCGGATTATTTTTGATTTTTTCTGATTTTTTCTGATTTTTTGATTTTTTACGATTATTTAGTAAAATTCAAATTAAATTCACAATCAAAGTAGCCAAAGCTTTTGATTATAGTTGCTTTGTGCTGGTTATATAAAGCCCTTTTGAGGAATACATTTGAGCATTCGTATTTGACCTGTTAAAGTGTGAAGTGCGCTTTGCATCTGGTACTCTGGTTTCGAGTTGGCTGGTGATGGTACTGGTACTTCACGCAGGCATTTCCAGATCAAACTCGATCAAGTCTTCCACATATTCCATGAAAAACCGCAATAAGGGCATTACTTGTACTTGTATAATCAATAACATAAACTTACTGTAGATGTTCATAGTCGGCAATCCAACTACTAGGATATCTTGTTTTCGATTGTATACGCAATAAATGTGGACCTCTTGAGCGCTCCGCTTAGCTCTCCAATATTCTGCAAGCAATTATTTTCTTGACTCTTATGATTAAAAAAAAAAAAGTTGAATACTTTTTTTTTGCGTTTCATTCCGAAGAACTTATGACGGGGGGAATCGAACCCAGTTTTTTTTCAAACAGGAACTGACAGGTCAGCAACTCTAACTAGTGAGCTACGGAATTGTTGTAGCTGCCTCCTTCTTTCTTCTGAATTTAACTGCTTTAGACAGCACAAAGCAACTATAATCAAAAGCTTTGGCTACTTTGATTGTGAAAATAATTTGGTTTTTTACTAAATAATCGTAAAAAATCAAAAAATCAGAAAAAATCAGAAAAAATCAAAAATAATCCGAAATACCCCAAAACGATTATTTTTGATTTTTTTTTATTTTTTCTGATTTTTTTGAATAATCGTAATAATTCTAGATTTTTTTTTGATTTTTTCTAATCGTAATCATTAGATTATCACAAATTTTTCAACAGTGAATTATATAATCATTACGATTATTTCTAATAAATAATCTAATTGATTAGTAATTCTAATCGAGATTTAACAGGTATGAATTTTACTAAACGAGAGAAATTTAGCAAAGCAACAATTAGTAACGATAAAGTGGATCACTAGTAGTAAGATTCTCAGCCGGTTTCGAAATGGTCTCCTCCAGCTGCCATGCACAGGTCCAAACGTGATTTAAAATTGTAGGCCATGGGCCGCAGGTCCTCGGGAGACAGTCGGTTCCATTCCAAGAGCAGCGATTGCATCAGCGCCTGCAAACTTTTGTGAGGCTTAGCACAGGTCCTGGCCTCCAATATCGACCACACGCTGTAGTCCATCGGGTTGAGATCCGGCGAGTAGGGTGGCCATTCAGCAGACGAGATGAAGTCCGGAAAATGGGTTTTGCACCAGTCTTGCGTCATTTTCGCCTTGTGAGCCGGCCAGAGTCCTTTTGAAAAGTCCAGTCCGCATCGCCGAAGTGCAGTTGGGCCCAAGGAATTACCACGGCGTCGAGAATGTCGTGGCGGTACACTTCTTGGTTTCTTTTAACCCCTTGATCCACGAAAACCAGGGGTTTCTTGCCGCTGGCGCAAATGCCGCCCCAGACCATAACGGACTTCGGATTTTGGCGATGTTTGACAATGGCCGACGTACCCGAAGATTCGGCGGACCAGATCCTGCAGTTTAGTGGTTGTGAGCCTGCTCGACGGTTACCAGCTTCTCATCCGTGAGAAGGACGCGCTCCTATCGCTGACCTGCGGCCCGATTCTTGAGTTGGTGGCATCTTTGCAGTCGCACGCGCTTGTTTTCATCCGTGAGGATCTGAAATTTTTTGAGCTTGTACGGCTTGAGTCCAAGGTGCTTCTTCGCCATTTACCAAACAGAATCACGTTTCATTCCGGTCTCACGGGCAACTTTCCTCATGGAGACCCTCGGATTTCGCATCACCCGCTTTCGAATGATTTGACGATTGGCAGAAGTATTGACGGTGCTTTTTTTTCCTCTTCCCGGACGATAGCCTTCATTGTCAATCTCATTAAAGTGGCGGATGGCCTTGGACACAGTCTACCTAGGCACCTCGAGCAAACGAACAAATTCACATTTGACGTTTTTCTTGATGAAACAGCTCTAAAATTGCACAACGTTTACTTGACATTCTGAAACCACAGGAAAATTTAACAGCAATGGATAAAAAATGTTGTGACTAGTACAAAAAAGAATGGAGAATACGATAAAATAACATTTAATTAAATCCGGTAACATACTTTTGCTTACGGACATATTAAAGTTTGTCTCCGTTTTTTCTGGTCACCCTGTAATAACAGAAAAGTGAAAACTTTGACTTTATGCCAAAAAAAGGCAAAATTCCAATTACAATGTACAATTTATTCAGAAGTTTTCCGGATTTCAGTTTTATACCTACATATGCCGATTTTAACTTTTTACTTTAAGCACTGGAGCACTGAAGCAAAAATTTTAAATTAAATTTAAAAACTGGAACAGATCTGAAAACATAACTATACGCGGGTGCCACAGAAATCGCTTTCGCTTGAATTTCACTCAAATTTGTAAGAAATTTAAGTGAAATTCAAGCGAAAGCGATTTCTGTGGCACCCCAGATAATGTGCTCCGTTTCCACTTTTGGGAGATTAGCAAACTTTCAATATATGAAAGGACCAAGAGACTATTTCTTAGTTCCACGTTTTCACATTTATTATTTAAGCAATTTATTATTTAAGCGATTATTACGATAGCAATCGATATAGCAGGGCTACAGAAAAATTGCCACAAAATAATCACAAAGTCTTAAAAACTACTGTGGTTGGATTTCGGAAGCTAAATATGGTAAAGTTATGGATAGGGGGCAACGGCCACCTCCTGCCGACGCCCTTGAGTATTTGAATTGAAATATAGAAGTACTTTATGAATCTTGAATATCATAAAGTTTGTAAATTAAGTGTATTTTTCTTGCATATGGAATCTATAATGTAATTTTCTTAAATTTGTTCATTTTGATACACTCTAGCTGTCAAATGTTGTTTTTAATAACAACTCAGTGTACAGTGAATGTACTGTAATCAAATATACTGTACAACGTATGTAGTGTACTCATACTTACTTTCAATATAGGCACTAGATCAACATTCACTCACATTCATTTGGAAAGTGTTCAGTGAAAAGTGTACCCATTTTCAGAGTGAATGATTCATTTGCTCTTTTGAATGCAATCATGCAGACCTCACATGTCTAAGGTGCAAATCCCAAAACATAGATGGGATTATAATTAGATGCTATTTCGTTTCGTGAAGAAGTCATTACGGTTCCTAATGGATTAAGCTACCACTATTGGGGTCAATACCCTCTGAGATCGACTCAAATATGCTGATTTAAAAATATAAATAAACACCCATTTTTCATTGGTTTCAAAGTCATTAGCTCAAGTATAGGGTATCATCCAGCCAAGCACTTTTAATTAGCGCACACTTGATTGTATTATATTTTAAGAGTTCAGTGAGAAATATACAAAAAAAAATTAAAATGATCTTAATAGGCGTTTGCACTGGCATGTTGATAAGCAATTGATAAGAAGGCATTGCCCGAGTTTTATGACCCAGAGATTTGTAGTCTACATAATTGCAACACTTTTGTATACCCTGTACTCATTTAATGGGTCTTGTAGTGATGTTGTAGTGGGGATGCAAATATTCTTACATAAGGAGTTCATAAAAAGGAAAGATATCCATTGCTTTGGCTCAAAAAACTATCTTAATTTGTTAACATTGTGGGATCCTAAAAGTATGCTTTATTAATAGCTTATCGATTTTAAAGTGGCATGAGGAAAAGATAAGTATATGTATCTACAGGGTATCATCTAGTCTTGCATTCTGGACTTAACTGTTAATTATTTGTTTTCGCACTTCTTTGATGGGGTGTGATTTCAGAAATGAATAAAATAAAATAACTTATGTTTACACAGTATATTAAGAGCAGGAAAGGGAATTACGACTATATTTATATGGCTTATAAATATGTACCTATATTCCTCTCAATTACCCTTATCACTGCTGATAAGCCACAGTCTGGTCTGGTTTTGGGTTGGCTTCGGTTCGGTTGAATTTGGGAACATATTTTGCGCAAATATTTGACAAGTTTTCAGTTTACGAAAAACACGCGTTCGACTTGAACGACTTGATTGCTGTACGTATGTAAATAAAATGTTGTTGTGGCCCACATTAATTAATACATTAATAAGCTAATAATGAGATAGTTAATACCTAATCGCTTTAGTTATCGACGCCAATTAATTTGCATAGGTAATTGCCATAAAGACAAAACATAACTATCTTTGGCATAACAAACAGTAAGTTGATCAAAGTAAAATGTGTGTCATATGGAATTTGAATATCGGAATCAAAGTCGAAAACAGTTTTATTAAATGAACTTTATGCTAGGTCAGTTATAACCGCATCATTATCATCGCGTCTCACACATATTATATATGCTAATCCAATAATCGAACACTATAACAATATTCGTTGAACATATTAAATTAGTTATGTGGAACAATTGACCACTATTGTTGTAAACAAAACTTTTCCATTATCATTTTATAGTTTACAAATATTAGTGGGATTCCGGTAAACGTTTTTGATTTGCTTTTGATTATTTTTAACCAAGTATAAATCAGTTGACGGAACGACCTTTTTTGCAAACTGATTATTTTTTGATTTCGTGAACAGCTGACAGCCTGGGCGATCAGCTAATTGACAACTAAAAAGTATACAAAAATGGGCATAATTGCACAAAATGCCGAAAGAAAGTCATCGAATATATTTTTATTGAATATTCGTAGATTTACAATGCAAACAAACACCGACTGTCACACAGCTGTTCGAAACCAAATCAAAATGAAAAAATAATCAGTCTCAGAGCTGATTTTTCGAAATCAATTAGTAAGACCACATTTCCCTGATTTGCTCTGGGCACACTGAAAATTTTGTATGGAGCAGCTGTGAACAGCTGACTGAAAAATCAAAATCAAATCAAAAGCAAATCAAAAACGTTTACCGGAATCCCACTATTGTGTGAGTATTTACGATTGATTATAGAAATTTCTAATCAGCTTAACAAACATTCCACCTATAAAACAAATTCCTTCCCTTTCTTCATACTATGGAATATTTGACATTGAATAACTCTTCCTTGTTATGAAAAAATCGAAGAGGATTAAAACATTTTATAATGTTGCTGAGCTCATAACTCCTAAATAAGGCTATACTCCTCATTTTTCCATTTAAAAGAAAATACAATTTTATTCATTCATAAATACATTTCAACATGAAAAGTTATCTTGTTATTTTCAACAACAAAAGTTTGTTCAAGACCTGTCGATATTTTCCAAAATTGGGTTTTTCGTTTTTTTGCTGTATCCAGAAGATGTTCCCATTTCAAATGACATCATAATTAATTTTCCACTTCAAGTTTTTTGGACTACTTTCGAATTTCTTAACAAATAAATTTAAATATTTCCTAAAAAGATAAACATTTTAAAACACGTGCTGGTGCCATTATAAAGTATATTGAGCTGATGCGCTGACAAAGAAGTGCATTCCGAACATCTTTCCTATTGCAATTTCACAAGCCTAAATAATTGTTGATGCAATATTCTTTCATATTGCATCACTATATGCTAACTTACATCAATATTACATGTCCAAACGAGCTGGTATTGGGGATCTTTCCGAAAAAATTCGACTTACAGAAGCACGGGCCAGTATTTTTGTTCGAGTTAAGGAGAAATTCGAGGAAGGGAAGGTCGAGCTACTGAATCAGAATTGTATGAAATTTGTTCAGTAAACGCTATTGCCACTCGATTTTGTTTGAGTTATAGAAAATTCGAGTTAGGGAAGTTCGACTGTATATGCAAATTCAAAAATATTTTAGTTCTGAATTAAGTTTAAATAAAAAATTTAGATTTTCCACTTATTTAAGATTCTAACCTAAAGCAAATATTGGCGAAATATTGGAGAAAAAAACATAAATTTATTTAATTATTTATTTTGGAGTGAATCGTTTTTAACCTTTTCGGATTAAAATCTGTAACTATAAATCTTGTTGGATTGATTTGTAGCTTTGTAAAATCGATTTACAAAATGTACTTGCTATCTAATTGGCGAATAATAGGAATTTAGAAGGCACCAAAAATCAAATGTCTTCTTAATAGCAGCTCAAACGTTATCTTACTTGTTTCCAATAATTATAGTCAATACTTAAAATATTATGGCGTGAACGCGTTTGTTTATTCATGTGTATATATGCTTAGCACTCGTTAGAATTAATGCCTCCCTCTTTGGTGGGAAATTTACATTTCTAGGTTGAATGGGCTAAAGTTAAAACTACGTTTATTATTTATTTTCAAAACTTACCTAAGAATTGGTAGGGAAATCGTTAAAAATTAAATTGAATTAAAGTGCAATCCCCTTGGTGAGAAATTTGCGGTTACAATTTCATTTTCAAAGATCAATAGGAAAAATTAAACTATATGCTATGTATTTTTATATATCGGCAGATTATCGAATGGAATTGCTGATTGAGTGAATTAGATATTTGCACAATCGTAATAATGCAATTTTAATATTTTTTGTTATCTAAAATTAATTCTATTCACGCATAAATTAATGGCGAGAAGTAAAGGGAAGTGTCGGCCACCATCCAGCAGTTGTATCAGTTGCAGGTTCTCATGAGAATTGCGAAATGAATATTTATTAATCAAGTAGTAGTAGTAGTACGTAATGTATTCTTGCGAGTCTATTAAAGTGCAAGTGATTTTATGAAATTTTATTAGCCCAACAAGTGCCAAGTGCGCAATCAATCGGATTACATTTTACAATTGTTCTACCAGACACATTTACTTTTGCGTCTTGCCTTAGACCCCAAAATAATGAAAATAGTTCGATTCTTGTAGAGCTTGAGGATCACAGATAGGAATACCTTTGAATAGAGGGATTGGCTAAAATCGTTGACGAACGACGCGTCGTTCTGCCTATTCTTGCACCATTAACAAATCACTCTAGAAAAAAGAGGGTGTATAAACAGATAGAGAACTTAATAGATAGACAAATAAATAAAATAAAATAGATAAAATAAATAAAATATAACATTTTTTTTATAATATTTAAGTCTCTATAGGTATTAAATATTTGGCGAGAAAAAAAAAATTTTAGCTTATTGATTTATTTTTAAGGATGTTTGAAAAACTTTCAAGTTTTTTATAATACGTTCTTCTTGGGCAATACTCGTAGATACAAAATCTTTTAATTATTATTGCATCAAGGAATAAATAATTTAAATTGGATTAAAATACTACCGTGTGTAATTCAAATATATACATATAAAGGGATAAATTTTAAAAACTAATTTCCAAAATAAAAACATTGTATTCTATGAGCAAAAGCATTACAGCTCAGAAAGTTAAAAGCTTAGTTAAAAGCTGCACATTCGAAAGCAATGGTGTAGAATCAATCAGAGTGCTCTGAGATGGATTCCGAATTCGGAGATCGTTATCAGCAGAGTGAGCATGCTTTATGCTAAGCTCAGAGGTCGGCGGATCGGCAGATCAGTAGAACGGCCGTAGAACGGCAGTACGGCGGTTTATCCAAAATAAAGCGATTGCTACGAAAGCTGCTGATGTGACGCCACGAACTATCTTTTGATAAGCTCGCTCACCGGGCACGAGTGTGAAAAGTAAATGTGAATGTGAATGTGAATGTGGGGAGCGAGACACGGCTGACGACCCTAACTCAGTTCAAATCCGAATCTCGTGTGAAACGCAGTTCAGTTTTTGCTGCCATTGACGACTGACGATTGGCGACTGGCGACTGGCGAGTCCGACGATTGCAGCCTCCAAGTGCCGTAAGCGCGACGCGCAAAAATATCTCCGAGTTCAAATAACCGTACAAATAAACTAGATTGCATTTGCCTCAGTGTGTGTGCGTTTGTCTCTGTCTGTATCTGTATCTGTATCTGTGTATAACTGTGTGTCCATGTGTGTGTTTGTCCACTTCTATATTAGTATATATAAATAGTAGCGCCAAAAGTCGCGTCTGCTCATTCGAACATCAAACTTCTTCGACAAACGTCTAACGGTCGCATCATAAATCGAATAACAATCGCAATCGAAATCGAAATCGAAGTTCGAAAAGAAACGGTTCATTTCCGGTGTGTACGTCATTGGAAGAGTGAGCTAGAAGACTGGAAGCCCGAAAGATGGCTTCGGGATTCATTTACGCTTTCAACAATTTACACGTGTCTTACAATCAGTGCAAATAATTGACAAATACATACTATATGTATTACTATAACTGTATAGTTATATAAATTTATGTGTGTTTGTTTAAAAAATACAACACGACTCGTCCCCTCGCTCTATCGCACTCTTTCGCACACGCACCCACAATTGCAGTCGCCGGAGACGCAGCCGCCGACATCGACGTCGACGCCGCTGCCGACGCCACAGCATAACTGCTCTGTTGCTAATTTTCAACGGTAAACAATTGCTACCGCTATGTAACATAGTGTGATTATTTTTTATATATTTTGCTTTTCTTTTGTTGATGTTTTGCAAACATTTCGTGTAACTCGTACTAAGCGTTTAATTGATTCCTCATTCAGGATTGTGAATCGATTGTTGATAACGCTAAGCATTCGTTTTTTTTTATTTTGCCTGATAAGATAGATCGATTTTTCGTGATTGGCACAGGCACAGTTTTCTGTGGAGTCCTATCCGGCATTATCCGTATTTTTATAAACATTTAATAGCGCCTTAATTTTTGTTGTGTGTTAAGATCTAAAGATGAGGTAAATTTATTTTTTGATATCGGCGGAACACATGTCAATTTATTATTGATTTACATTTTTCTTAATAAACTACAAGGTAATTAGCTATAGAATAAAAAAATTGTATTTACGCTTTATCCAAAAATCCGTAAGTCCACTTTAAAAATTAGTTTAAGTTGCAGCCAGAAGTTTTGACCTCTTTCACAAAAATTCAAATAATACAAAACAATTTAAATAATTTAATTGAAAATGTTTTTAAATTAGTTATATTATCAGTTTTGAGACAATTAAAAATTAAAAATTATTTAGATTAAAAATAAGAATTTAAAATAGTTAATTGATAAAAATTAACAAAAATTATAATCATTGAATGTTTATTTTTAAATAAATCTATCAATGAGTGATTGTCAGTTTGTCAATTAGTTAGAAATTTAAAATTTTTTATATATGTATTTAGAACAACACTTTCTTTGCAAACTAAATACTTGTACTGCAATAATTGTAGAACAAAAGTAATCGCAACTCTACTTTGCCCAAATTTATGTAATTTTAGACTGACGAGCTATTTGAGAACAATGTTCAGCTGTTGTCGTTGTCGCAATTTATATAGATCTGCCAATGTTAATAAATAAAGCAAATCGTGGCAAAATGAGATAAAACGACGGGCAACAATTGTGTGTTAAGTTTGAGTCTTATGCAAATCTCCACCTGTTTGAACAAGAGTCTCGTGGAAAAGCTGTAAAAAGTAATAATATTCACAAGTGCTCTACAATGGAGGCAGTTATACTAAAGCAAACATTCGATTAGAGACATAAATATATACGTATGTACATACTTATACTCGCGTACCATATACATAAATGTATATCACTTAAGAGTGCGGCTGTAGATCGTTGTTGATAAATGTAATTAGTTTAGAGCTAAGCAGAGCTGGGGGTTGTTCTGATAAGCTTTTGCGAAAAGTTGCAATTGAAATTTGTATTGTCACCCGTTCCTTGTCAATTAGCTGAGATAATTGGAGTACAATATGATTGGGATGGGACGTGTTGGTTGTAGTTGGTCTACTTTTAGATTTGAACTTGAATAATGTTTGTTATGTCACATCTCTTTCACTCTCATATTCTATTGCTGTCTCTGTTGATCTTGAAATGCGTGAGATACACCAAGAGAATGAACGCATAGTAAATAGTAAAATAAATACCACCATATTTGGTTTTACTCGTACCATGATACGTTTAATTGGAACACATAAAATGTACTAAAAGCATGCATACAATTTTAACTTTTATATCAATAAAATTTAATGAATATAGTACATGTTTATTATGTATATTAGATAAGTGTGAAGTCAAACTACCATTATTTAGTTTTAGCTTCACACCTGAACTAACAACCTGTAATTCTATTTATACATACAAATTTGAGCCTGTCTTGGCGTCCCCTGATTCCTTCACACAAGTCTCATGCAATCCGTTCAATATTCGCTGGAAATATAAAAGTCAATAATTTATATATTTTATTTACATTTTTGGCATTTCAAGTCGGTTATTTAATATTGGATGTAAAAAATTTTAAGATAAAAATTAAAGCACAACAATATTTATGTTTGCGATCGATTGCTAAAAATTCTCAATCGATACTAAGTAGCTTGTCTGCAATGACGAGGACTTCGATGGGCACTGAAAAATTCCGACTAAACTTCAGAGGATCATTCGATATTTAACATTCCTGCTGATTAATTGAGAGACGTTTCTCGATGCTTAAAATACTTATTGCAAGCTCATTTTAAATTTTATTTTACTGATCTAATTTTACATGATTTTGTTTCAAGTCTTTAGATTTAAAAGGGAAAACGTGTTTATTTAATTTAAATATGTTATAATTTTATGTTTAAAGCAAAGTCTATTAAAATAATCCATATTAATGTTTAATTTATAATTGATTGACAAATGATGATGAATGATTAACAAAAAAGTTAAATCGAAGAGAACATTTTATAGCATTTTTCTCTGAGTGTAGGCTTAGTATAACTTTTCATAACATATGATCATTTGATCAGTTGCATCAACTAACCACCCCTGGCATTACGAGGAAGTCTTGCTGGGCAGCCCACTGCCTTAATGAGCTGCCCAGCGGGACTTCCATTTCATTTATCTAGTAAATTCACCACTTTGGTTTAAATGCGAATGCGCTTGACCCAAACTCAGCAACGATTTTTGTTATTTTTTTTTTTTAATTTTTATAATTTAGCTGTCGCACTAGCTGAACCTTCAACTAGTCAATGCCAACGACAGAGAGAAGAGATAGAGACAGAGACAGAAACAATTACCGATTCCAAGTCCGATTCGCGTCAGAATGTTTAATTATTACGCTCTCAAAATAGCAAATCACAAACATCCTGCGCTGCTTAAATCATTTCAATTCAGACATGTGTTTTGGGTTTTGTCTAATTAGCAACACACTCGTCAAGCGTTGTTCTACACAGATTACATACTACAGTATGTACTACATACACACATATATCTATATCTATGTTTATACTGTAAGCATATCGTGGCTGTTAGGAAACTCAAGCATAACAAGAAAGAAAGGTTTTCTAAAGCACGCCATAGATTTAATACCCTTGTGTTCAATTCCCGACTGATCGTTCCTATTACTGTTGTGTGATATAGTATATACACAATCGTTGAGAATGGATGAGACACCGAAAAAAAAAGTTGATTTTTGATTGTTCCTATGGTACATGAACTATATAGTAGCCCTATAATAACCAATCTTGTAAAAGAAAATACAAAATTTTTCGGTTATTAACCAAAATTTGTTTGTCTGTATAAGACACCCCCAAATATCTTTAAGATTGGTTAAAATTAGGGTATAAAACAAAAATGAATATCAGTTTTAGTTACGATTTCAGCTCTAGGTTTTCGGTTACGCAAAATTTTAATATATCGGTTGCGTAGCGGCTCAGACGAGCAGAAGTAAAAATTAAATTTAGTTGAAAAAAAAACATGATTACAAATGTCAACCGAGGCTAAAAACGAAAAGTTGATCAAAAACTCACATCTCGTGAAATTTTCTTCCAAAAATGTATTCAAGTTATTTAATTAAGCAATATACGCTAAAAGAAATTTAATAGGATGAACATATAGATTCTGCATTGGAATAAATTCACATTTTCTATATTTTTAACCATTTTCTTAAAAATTGATTTCCTAAATGGACCGTTTGTATTCTATCGATTACACTAAGAAAGATAGTAAGATTGTAACATAAACCATTTTGACACATAGAAATATATTGAAATTTTAATTTGCAACAACTTTTTCAAGCGGTTCGATGTATAATTTAAAAAAAGAAAGACAGAAACAACATAAATACTTTGTGGAATAACGGGTCACAACTAAAATTCTGGACTAATTTCAAAAGTCCAGCAAAAATATATTTCCGGTCAATACTTATTGAGTTTATTTTTTTTATAAAGGTAGTAATAATATAAGTTTATTTTATTTAATGGACTTGATCAAAATGTCCTTTGTCGGTCACACTACGCCGTTTTGTGCAGACTCTCGAAATTGCACGTTGTACGCCCTTTGGGTCAATTTCTTATAGGCACTTTAGGATGCAACGTGTCAACTGCTTAAATTTTGGCCTTCCATCCATTCTTATACACTAATCTTTAAAGTTCACCAAAAAAATCTGCGATTGATGTGGAATTTCTGTCTTTGGGAACAAATTTAATTTTTTGCTTACCAAGAGTTAATGATTTTTGTTTGTAATCTTTGCACATCCACCTGTATTGCGATCTTACTAGCTGGATTTGCGTCTCAGTGCAACCTGGTGACCGCTGCTTCTTTCTGGCATTGATATTTAATGATTTTAATGTTTTACAGATATGTTGGTGCAAGCATCCGAATTTTCGGGCCGATTCAGCTTGGCCTTTTCCATTTTTATTGTTAAAAGCAGTCTTTAGCTTTTAAATGTTATTTCTAGTCATAATTGTTGATTTTCTTCCCGAACCAGACTACCTTTCTATTTTCAAACTGCTAAGAATTAAATATAAAATGCTTTTTGCCACGCCCTCCGCCATAAAATGGGCTCAGGTGTAAGTTTTTCCCTGCTGTTTGTGATCTTGGTAAAAGCGTATAATACGTTTTCGCAGCAGTTGCTGTTTGGAAGGCATTTTGAAGTCTAATATTGTGCACATAATTTTTTGGAATTATTTGGTAAAAAGTTCATTCAATAGCTGATTTTATTACCAAATACCATTGTTATACGACAAAGCATGCCTAAGCTGCAGGCACTCAAAATCTGTCCAGAATTTTAGTTGTGACCCGTTATTTTGTCATGTCGCGTGCGACAGTGACTCAAATCAAATTAAAAAAAAAAAATTATTAATATTTTTAAATCAAACAAAATGCATTTTTTAGATAAATAAATGCATTACATTTCAAAATAAATTGGATCAAGATATTCGTTCACGTTTTGCCGAAATTAGTGTTAGAGCTGGTCGCCGAAAAAACGACTTCTATCTGAGTCGCGTGCGAATGTCTTGGTTTTTTTAAATTATCTTGAAAACGAACAATTTCCCAAAATCTACTTAAGCATTAATTATAGTGCTAATCAAGACCCATAAGTTTCCCCTTTTGTCACAACATAATAATGTTTTGGCATATGTTTTATTTTACTTTGAATGCGTACAAATGTCGCATTCGACATTAGAGAATTACCCATATTTAAAACTTATGACTGACCAAAACGAAAATAACGTTAATGCAAGAATCGATTTCTTAACGGTTATTTCGGTTATAATATTTTCGGTTATTTGGTTTCGGAATTTTAAAAAAGTTATGTTTTGGTTACAGTTTTAGTTACGGTTACCAATTTCAATCGGCTAATATCGGTTAACGCTAACGGTTATGGTAACGGTTGTATCCCCTGAACAAAATATACAAAAAAAAAACACAAAATGTTGATTCTCGACCACTAGTTCCGATCGAATAACATTTCGTGACAAAATGATATTTCACTCTGCAAGGGTATAAGAATTGACATTATGCCTTGACACGTTCACAGTTCAAATCATATCCAGCCCTAATAGGCACCTATCCATAATATGTAATTTGTACATACATACATATGTCTGTCTATATGTACATTGTACAAATGACAAGTTCAATTCTGAGTCGAGTCTCTGTCAATGTCTTGTCGAGCTGTGAACACTTTCGCTTTTATCGCGATGGGGATTTTACTTTTATTTTAGCTATGTGGATGACATCTTAAATTGAGTCCATTAGGTACTTGACTGAAGCGATACTTAAGTGAACGGTGGGCAGCACTCACACGAACACCCTCCATTGACCCCCAACCCCAGCCCCAACCCCTAAAAGGCAGCCGCTTTGCAAGTCACATTGTCAAAGGCCAATCGGAAGTAGAGGTCGTAGGTCCACAAGTAAGCAATTTAATTACGGGCAATATTAATATCCCAGTTGGCTTTATTTGCTATTTATAACTGAAATTATTTCGGCATAAGCAACAAGTTTCCAAAATTTTCCTTGATAATAAAAGAAAGAAGCCGGTCGATTTTGAGATAAGTTTAATGTACAAGTATGATTTCTATAAGGCGAGACTAATCAGAATATTTATATAATGATTCAAGTAAGGCCTTCATAAATATTAACAGACTAGAATGCAAAACATTAGACAAAGGGCTCTGTTATCCCGATCAAAAATCTAAAGTGATTTGCATAAGTATTGCTCATTAAAAACACAACTATGTATCATAACCATAGCTCGCAAATAACTGTCGACCGTTTCTCGTTGTCTGCAAATAAGTGTCTTTTGCTTACTCTTTACGAAAAGACTCAGCGAGCAACTGTTTTTTCGGTTCTTAAATGAGCTCGCTCGCGCTCGGAGCGAAACTGTTTTTTTCTATTTTGTTTTGTTCTCGTTGTTCCAATACCATTTCGTCGTGTTCAATGAAGCAAACGGTATTTTGCATATGTATTGGTATACATTCACACGCATAGGCAAGCAAATCACTAAGCGTCTGTTTTGCAGACGAAATTCATTAATTGCGATCGTGAATTGAGTGTGTGAAGTTGTGAAATATTTGTTGTGCAAAATGGGAAGAGACACGAATAAAAAAGTGCACCAATTCTTTAAATTTAATTTGGGTGAAGACCGTTTGCGTTGAGTTTTTCGGTCAAACGGTCTTTTGCTGAGGCTCATTGTGCGAACGTTTTTCGATTCGCTCTTTACGCACTGCTCATTGAAAGACCGACATACAAAGAGCTCAACGAAAAGAGCCCAACAGAAAACATAAATGAAGACAGCAAGAGTCTCTTGCTCAGAGCGAGAGCGAGAGAGTACGAACTTTTTCGGTTGTGCTCGCAACGAGAGCGCAAGAAAAAAAACGGTCGACAGTTATTTGCGAGCTATGATCATAACTCAAGACATTCGATTTTTGAATTGATGATACGCAAATATTCCTGATGTCCTGTTATCTATTCTGTACAAATTTCATAATTATATTTTTAATACTCTTCATGTTTTCACTGCAGGGAGTTACTAAATTTAAAATTTTAAAACGCATTTTTCTCAAAGGACCGGAATTTGAGTTTTGTCCCTATTCTAGTATCCGTAAATGAGCGATGTATACTTTATCAGTTCCATTATGAAAAACGCATTATCTGACAAACCTATAATACCCTGTGGCAAGAGATAAATTAAATCTGACCGTATTTGTTACACTTTTTAACAAAATTGATTTTTTGTAACGTTTACCAAATCCACTTTTATGTGAAGGGTGGATTTTTATTTTATTTTAATTTTGGGTATAACTTTTAAAACAAAATTTTCATTAGATATTCTGGACGATAATTAATAAATTAAGTGTTTTACTTCAAAAATATCTATCTCTGAAACTATTTACTTTAGTTAAAAACAGTGTATGAATGATTGATAGATACAATATTCCAGGGATTAAAACCGAAACGAATATCGGTTTCAATTACGGTTTCGGCTATGTTCGCATTTAGGTTTTCGGTTATCGGTTACGCAAAGTCTCTGAATAAAGGTTTCGTAACGGTGAATCGCTTTTCGTATGTTTCGGCTTTAAAATACCGGTAAGGTTTCGGTTCACAAAAAATTTTGTTTGCAAAAATATAATTATATTAATAATATAGTAAAAATAATTAAAAAGGCATTAAAAATTAAAATCAAAATGAAAAATGGGATGTATGGAAAACCGAAATTAACCCTTATAAATGAAACGGTTACTAAACGGTTATTTTGGTTTACAGAGTTTCGGTTTGAAGGTTTCGCCCAAATGAAAATTATTTTTTCGGTTACGAATTCAGTTACGGTTTTTAATTTCGACCGGTTTTTACCGGTTAAAGGTTACGGTTTCGCTTAAGGTTTAAATCCCTGCTTTATTCATAATTTTTAAGAAAACATGCATCAGATAAAATCGATTTGTTAAGGGTTTTCTAAATAAAGAAAATATAATGTGGTTTCATATTGTTGGCATGAAATTGAAAGTTCAAAATATTAGGAATATTCTTCTCTTAATACCAGATAATGTGCTCGCAATTAGCTGATTGCCAGAAATGTAGTAAATTAATTAAGACCAGATTAAACGAATTGCATACAAACAATCTCATAAAGTATAAAAAATAAACCTGGCCATAATATATGTATGTAAATACATACGTCAACTCGATTCGAGTTGTCATAAAAGATTTGCAAATCGTGTGGCATTATTTAATGATGGATTCTTCTCTCCGGATTTAGCAGGCAGAGCAACAAGAAGAGGAGCAAAGGAGAGGAGCAGTTGGTGACTGTTTAGCTTTTGGTGAACGTGGATGTGGATGTGGATTATACAACCGAGATAGACGAATGGCAGCTGATAGCTGGACGGGCTGAGGCACAAGCAGGTGCAGGGGAAGCAGAGGCAGAGGCAGAGACTGAGGCAATCAGACAAATAGTTAACTACTATAATAATTATCAGTGCACGGAGTATTATCAGTGCAACGGTGCAACGATCATTGGAGGCCCCTTGCAGGAAAGCAGGAGCTGGAGGAGGTGGAGGAGGAGGAGGAGGCGCTGATACGAAAGTGGAGGAGGAAGCGTGCTCTCAGTAATCAACACAATGTCAACATTTGCGACTCGCCAAAACCGAATCCACTGCAAAAACAGTATTAAAACGCAGATGAACAGTTGAGAGACGTTCAGGTTCAGGTTGAGGTCGAGCTTGTGCTTGTGCTGTCCCCCCCAGAAAAAAACAAAATCAAAACAAAACAATACTACAACAGAATATCCAACAGCAAGAGCAAGAACAATAATTAGTATTTAAGAAATTAATTCAAAGCTGTTGAAATTAATTCAAAATGTTGACCACGGACAAGTGCACATCAGTTGTTGCCCCAACGCCGATCATCGTCAGCAGTTGCAAATCTCAATGCCAGACGACGGAACAGCATCTACACCATCCCCATTCCCATTCCCATCCCCATCCCCATTCCCACCCCCATTCCCATTCGAACCTGCAGCACACACCTCATGCACACCACCACCAGAAATACTCAGCGGATGCACCGCGTCGAAATCTCCATGAGCTGCTGCTGGAACTGCTGGACGTTCTGCTCTCCAGCCTCGTCGTTGCACCCTGTGTGATCGCCTATTGGCGCGGCACTTGGGAGCTCATGGGCGTCCTGCTCTTCCCCAGCAGCCTGCCCCTATCCGCGCTGGCCTCCTTTGTGATTGGAGGACTGGGTCACTTTATATTCATTGTCACACAGAACTTCTTCAAGGATCACATTCATCCGGACAAGCGACGGCTCACCTACTACGCCATCTCACGCATGTACACCGCCGTCTTTGGCATCGTCTGCGTCAACATGTGGCGTGGCTCGTGGATGATCTGCGATTGGCTAACCAGCATCGACTCCCTGGCCATCATCTCCGTGGTGACACTGGTCGCTCTCCTTTTCCTGGTCGGCACTCGCACTCTGCGCAATCTCGGCGCTGCTCCCTACACCGTAACCATGGACCACAAGAGTGACTACTTCGAGGTCGACACTATGTTCAAGATATCGGTGAGTTTGTTTCCTTTACTTATCTAATTAATGTCAACAAAGAGCAGCAATTAAATCACACACAAAATTGGGAGATGTGACCTTAAATAATCTAATTTTAAAACAAAACAAATAAAAAAGTTTCTAAAAATAAGTCGCACAATTTTTACAATTTATCCAACATTTATCGCAAGAAACAAAATTATATTAAAACAGGTTAACGAAAAAATGTATTCACAATCAAAGTTCAGTTGCAGACGTTGCAGTTTGTATAGAAGCATAAAAGCTTAACAACAAAATTGAAAAACTTTTAAAGGCAGCTTTTATTGAGGTGAACAATTTCCTGGACCGCAAAAATAGTTCAGGTTTATGTCTATGACAATAGACATAAATAACACATTTCATTGCTTGAGCAATAAAAAAACACTGTTTTCTAGTGATGTAATTCCAAATTATAGCTCGAGTCTTGATCGAGTTGTAGACGTATGTATCTTCAAAATTATCGAGTTAAAGTACTGGAAAGTACTTTTTTAAAGTATTTTTACATCTAGAGAAACCTATTTCTTTTTCAAAAATTCGATTGTAAATTCAAGTTTTAACACTAAATCAACTATTTGTTGCTTTATTTGTACAAAACAGCAACTGGTGTATCAATCGCTTATCAAAAGTTGAGCCACTACATATAACTCCACAAATGATATGTATACGCAGAAAAAACTCCAATGAGATGTCCTGAAAATATATGCCTACGGATATGTCTATATGTCATGACTAAGGTTTTGCCCTTACAACCTTTCAACTAAATAGGAATTGTAATTAAGCAAACGCTAAAAAAATAAAAGAATTAAAGATCTTGATTTAAAATTAAAAAAACTTGTCGAACCAGAGTTCCAAAATATTTTAATAAATAGGTATAAACATTTTTCTTGATTCATGAATTTTGCTCGTACTTTAAATGTTGAACGATTGTTTATGCTTTCAGGAACAATAAAAGTCTGAATCGTTCTTAAAAAATTCTAGAACGAAACGAAATTAATTTAATGTTTTTTTTGCTCTGATTTTTTTTATTGTTATTATTAATCTTTATATATGTTTATTTTATTTTAAAGGGCTTTAATCAACCAGGCCTGTTTCTACTGGACACGTTATTCTCAGTGTTCGTAATTGGCACTCTTGTGGTAATTGCCTGGCGCGGAGTGTGGGGCATCTTTGATCTAACCCTGTTTCCCCAAGACAAGGCAAAGTCAGCATGGGGTTCGTTGGTAAGCACACGACTTTTGCGACCTTTTTATATTGTGATTCATCAGTGAAATTCTCCAATTTGTCTCCAGCTCATTGGTTACCTAACTGTGTTTGTAACCTTTGTCATACAACCCCTAATGCGTTATGTTTGCCGTCGCATTAACGGAATCTTAAAGCTAATCATTTGCGATATTTACTACCTGATGATCTTTTTTGGAGCGGTTAATGCATGGCGTGGCATTTGGTATCTTCTCGATGTTTATGTGTATCCAGGTAAGGTTTGGAAAGCCTTCCTATGTGCGATCATTGTTTATTAAACTTCCTCTAATAATTATGACCAATAATACATACTTAAAATAAAAAGCGTTAAAAAGGCGTTAAAAAAATAGGAAACTTAAATCACGAAAAAATTAATAGAAATGAATTCAGGAAAAATAAATCAGGACGACGAAATTTTACAAAATCCCAAATCATAAATTCTTTAAAATAGGAAACAGCTAATCACAAAGCATTTTGTCATAAGCGTGTCGTGTGAGCACTCAGAATCTTAAAAGCCGATAAAAATTAAACAGGTCCTATTTCCATCGGTGTTTAAAGCATTTTATCATAATATATTAAGCATTAAAATCCAGGGGGAAGGCTGAGTTATTGCTGAATCAGCATTCCTGGCCGAATTCAAGTGAAGGTATATTTTCGAACAATCGTCCCAATTTTAGCTATATGATAAAGTGGTCAGCTCGTCTTAGACAATACACTACTTTCAAATATCAAAAGATATTAAAAACTTTACACAGCTTGTAGGACTGGGTAGACTTCTTAAAAAACTAAAAAGCTGGTGCTCAATTTTAACCAAATATGGTCATAATGTGTAAGGCAACAAAATATTTATAGCCTGTGAGATTGGTTTACATTTTAAAAGTAATAAACTATTTCTAAAACATAAATATTTAAAATATTTACTTTTAAAAAGATTTCGCACAAAATGCATATTTTTTTAACCAAATTCAGAACAATCCAAGATATTTATACATAAAATATCTAAAATATCTTCTAAATAGTTTGAATACTTAGATCTCAGAGACTATAAGAGCATTTGACGCATAGATTTCTATAAGCTCCACGCAGATTTATTTCAAATGGTTGCAACGCCCTCTACTGATTCCAAAAATCGCGATATACATTTAACACCATAAATCTCTTCTTGGTGATTATCGTTTTCTATTATTAATATCTAACCGGTATTTATTAGTGGGGGGCTCAAAAAAAGCCTTTCCCATTTTATTTTGTACTCTAGGACGGTATTTTTCAATGTCCACTGAGACTTTTTTTCGATTTGACATAAGTCTATGTATATGTCTTTGATTTCTTTCAAAAATATTTATTTATTGATCTCTGTTGATTCTCTATTCGAATCTTAGATGATCGCATATTGAGCTTCTGGATCACACACATCATTCCGTTTCTGCTGCTCGCCGCACTCAAGTGCTCCAACTCCATCCTGGTGCGTGGCGTATTTATCGACGCCGAGGGATCAGGAGCCGAGTGCGTCCACTTACCGATCAACTATATTCGCTTACATTTCTTACGAGAACGTCGCAAGAAGTTGGAATCTGAACAATATCGAAATTCGGGACATTCTGAGCCGCCGCATTATTATCTGAAGGCGGAGCATGCGACGCTGGGGATGAACTTGGAGAAGGACAAGGAGGCGCAGCACAGTCTTATCGAGAAGCCGCACACCGCAGCACAGATCATTTAAAAGGTTTAATTCCACATACTCTTTCCGTTACCATTACGCTCGTTTTAACTATCTATAAATATGCATACATATATATATATATTGTATACTAGGTGTTAAACTAATTTTAAACGCATTAACTTAATTGTAACTCGTGCTTGATTAAATCAAGCATACTTAAAATGCCTGAATTGTTAGCATCGGGCCCTCTATATAATTTTATCTAGAGCTGTACAAAATAATTACCATATACGAGTAGAATATCATAAGATCGTCAACGTTGTTTGAAATTTGTACTTTCATTACATTTTCTGTTTTTCTAATTTCTATTCGTTTGATTTTTGTTTTCGATTTCACTTTGTTAAGTACATTGTACATTAAAATTACAATTGCAATTTCGCTTTCAATACAAAAACACACACCTACATATATAATAAATAATTGTAAATACAATAGACAATACAAATATACAGAAATACATACTATTTCGTCTTGAAACTTTTTAGAGGTACAACCCATGCACTTGTCATTCCTAGAATTGCCAAAAACATACCCACATGGGCGTATACATACATCTTCAAAACGAAAAATTACAAGAACGAGGCTAGTTTGTCTTCATCAATGCCATTATTATAAGGGCTGTCGCTGTACCTACAGGTACGATTGCCTAATGTGGTACAGTATAATTTAATTAGCTGCATTGGTAAGATAGCTGCCTGAAGTTTTCTTCTGTTCTGTTTTATTTAATACTTTTAAATTAAATGCAGTGCAACTTACTTTAAAGTATGTACTAGTCGTCACGATAAAATCTATTCCCTTTTAGAAAAAATAAATTACATTAACTGCCTTTTTAGGATATCTGACTCTAATCTCTGTGCAAAGTATTCGAGCTAAGTAAACTATTTTTTAAATTTCTTTACAGCATAATACACTTTTTTAAATGAGGTAAACAAGTTACATTGATGGTTCACTCTTAACAATCATGGTGCATTTTTTGTGGAATTGGTGAAGTTTTATAGACAATATTATACAGTCAATTGTAAATATTGCACACTTATAACAAAAAGTTTTTGTTCTTAAATATTAATTGTAGGATCTTTTGAGAACCAAAAATTTAAAAAAAAAATTGATTCCGTTCCATTTGCTTTTAAAATTTTGTTCGAAATGAGATTTTTTCGAATATTTGAATACACTGTGAACAACTGTCTAAATTTAGCTGCTCGCTATTGCAAGTTGTTCACTATATCAGGTGTTCATTGTATCCAGACTTTCTTTCGAAAATGTTACATTATTATGGTTCACATTTAACCAAAAAGTACTTGATTATTAGATGTACTTTAATCAAAATGGTACATTTTTGTAATATGAAGCACAGTTACCTAATTAGTACACTTTTAACAAAAGTATTACTTAAATTTACTAAAGATTGGAGGTCAAGAATTCACAGTATGTACCAACTGTATCACAGCATTCCAATGAAATCAAAAGTAGTTCGAATAGATTTTCTTAGACCAAGTGTAGGGTAACCAGCGGCTGTCATGCTCGAATCGTCAGGCCAATTTTGCTTAAAATAAAAAAGTAAAAGGAAACTGGGGGACAAAAAATGCGCAGCGAAAATAAATTCGTAAATACAAATCGAAAGCGCAAAATAGAAAACAATTGATATTGCTGGCAAGGCGTAAAGTCAAGAAAATTGGCATTTTAGTTTGAATTCGTCGACGGTTTGCTGAAAATCACACCCGCAATTGCACTTGCAACAAATATATCTACGTCTGCATCTATATCCCTACTATATATATTTATTGGAAAGGGTCATACGATATTACTGACTTAATAAAATGTATTAAAGTACACGCGTAATTCGTTGTTTTTAAAGAGAGCAAATAAAAACTCAACCATCGACTGCAGCTTTATATAATCGCGATTGAAAGAAAACTATCTGACAGGAGAGGAAAAATCTAAATACGGCCAAAATGGGCATTCCGGACATACGTCATCTGATAACACTGGAATTCGAGGTGTATGGACATGTGCAAGGTGGAGTGTAGAAATTGCAGTCGAGGATTATATTAAATTATAAATATCCAAGACTTTTGGGCGAGTCTTGAAATCGACATGGGCTAAAAATAAGCTATAGACAGTAGCTCGTTATTTGAATGTCCTTGGCTTTGTTTCTTCTTCCATTGTGGTACTGTGCAGTAAACAGCTAGCGGAAAGGCAATAGTTGAGCGTACTCGACTAGGAGATACCCGGTACTCAATGTCTTGAAGTGCAAGTATTAGTGAAAAATCAAATAATGTCAACGACGTAATCCAACATACTTTACGTTACGTTAGCTATTTACGTAGCAATCTCAGTATACTCTCTTTTTTTATGTTTCAATAAATCCTTTCTTGAATAACTTCCGAGCTTATTATCCGATAGGGATACAATTTTCGGGGCTGTAGTTATAGTGATCAAGAAAATAGATAAATGTATAGATGTATAGGCAACTATAGTAAAATAAGAAAACAAAAAATATGCGAATATGTCGTTCTTTGACAAACTGCACATACTTTATGAGGACTGCCACACCTCCTTCTGCTGACAAACTTAATATACCCGCCCAACACATAAGTACAGGGCACAAAAAAGACATCCAAGTAATTGCAATACACACACTGTTTGTGTAATCGACAGGCCTGAATCTCACAAAAGACACGCGCGATCGATGCACCAAGGCGGGAATCACAGGATGGGTGAAGAACAGCAAGCGAGGCACAATAGTGGGAAAGATGCAGGGCCCCAAGGAGGAGGTGGACAAGATGTATGTATTACAATTGGTGAACAATTCATGTCACATAATTACATATGTATATGTTATATTCATAACAGGATCACCTGGCTATCCAGCGAGGGCTCGCCGGGTTGTCAAATCGAGCGATGCGAGCTGCGAAATCAGAGCAATTTGAACCGACTGGATTACAAGGACTTTGCCATTCGATTTTAAATGTACTTTCTATGATTATGCGAGCATATACATATATTTCTAGTTTTTGTGTTTGTTATGTGCACTATTTCGATAAGCTTGTAAATACCAGTAAATAAATGGTTCAAAACCCGGACACAGCAACCATGAAGTAACAACAGAAGGAGGTCTCGTCGGCTGTCAAATCGTTCGGTTTTTGTCCCTTAATGCTTCAGTGCGTGCTTGCTTGTTGACGTGAAAGGTGTTGTCGTCTCACTCACACTCACTACGACTCACTACGATGAGCCTTTTCACTCGCACTTATTGTTAGCATAGTCAAGGGACAGCTTTTTGCCGACGAGACCTCCTTCTGTTGTTACTTCATGACAGCAACTACCTTGACTTGAAGGAAACAAAAGAGAGCTGATCGGAATTGAAATCTTATTTAGTTCTCAATACAGCAAAGTAACACACTTTATGTCTTATACTATACTATACTCCATTATTCCGCTTAGCACGACTGGAAGCGACCAGCGGCCTTCATGCGCTCAAAGGACTTGTTGGCGTCATATTTTCTGCAATCAAAATCAAACCGTTTTTCATTAGCCTACTGTGGTGTTAAATTCAATATTTACGCGTAAAATTCCGCATAAGCGGCCTTCTTCGGATCGTTGACCAGCACTTTGTAGGCAACCGTAATGACAGCGGTCAGACCCAGCGCCACGGCCAGGTTGCGCTTGATGGTGGCATTGTGCAGACCGCGCAGGACGGGCCCGGCGCTGCTCGAGGTTGCTGGAGTGTTGGCCATGTTCTTTGGGTTCAACTGACGGGGACTGCAAAGACAATTTTCATTTCGATTGGTCAGCTGTTATGTAACATTTTGTGCAACATCTGCCGTTCATGCCAACTCTGCATTATGCAAACAATGATAGCTTCTACATTGGGTCACATCAATTGGATCAAGTACTCTTTGGTGATGTTCGGCTTAGACCAGAATTTAATAATTAAAATTAGGATTAATTCACGTTACTCACATTTGCAAAGAATATTCACTGTTCAATGTTGCCACACTATATAAATGCCTATTGGATGCTGCCACCCTGTGATAATAAGTTGTAGTGCTGGGTAAACACTGCTCATTTAGGTGAACATGTTCACTTGTTCTTTTTTTTTTTAGAAGAGTCAACTCACTCAGATTGCTCAGCTGCTCACTTGTTCAGTTACTCACTTGCTCAATTGCTCACTCATATTGCTCAGTAGCTCAGTTATTCACTGAGTTATTCACAAAGCCCCTCACCCAACTATTAAAAAATATCATACGCTACATTTCATTTTAAAATTTAAATCTGATAGCTGCTTGGGTTGCTCTGTAATGAGCAAAACAGAACAACTGAGCAATAAATAATAAAAGTGAGCAAAAAAAACAAGTGAGCAGAAAAGAGCAAGTGAGCAATAAAGAACAATGGCAAGAGCATGTTCACTTGCTCATTTCAGTGAGCAATTCTGTTTTGTTCACTCACTCATAAGCAACCCAACACTATAATAGTTGCCACCATCTCAAATTGTTATCTTATGCATGTTGAGACACATGATGCATAAGCAAATACAGCAATATAACTCAACATTGCTCATTTGGGTCAATATTGTTATATATAGACAGTTTAACAAGTTGGATCATAAATTCAAATACGTATTTTATCAAATTGTGGCATCACCGCGTCTTTAAAATTATGTTATTCAACACATGTTAGCGATACCATAATATATGTTTCGATCAACTTCTAGAAATTCAGTATTTTTTTTTTGTTTACAGTGTTATCGAAACCTTTTTCAAAAAAACAAAATGTTATTAAAATAAAATAATATTTGATAAATTGTGCTAGCACAATATACTTTACTTTCATTATTTAATGAAATGTGTTTATTTAATATTTTGAGGATACATATTGACATCTATTCATTTTACATAGAAAACAAGTTTAATATATGTTAAAAGTCGAAAACAATTAATATGCTTCGAGCAAAGTTGTTAACTTAAAAAATGTTATGATACGATTACTGTGTGCAATCGCTTGACATGGTAGCCCTGAAAACCCATTCTCTGGCAATATTTAGGGCATTTCGCTGCAGCGCAGTAGGCTAACACTGACTGGAAAATAAAAATGGCTACCACTGAAGGCGAATGCAAATGGCGGTTGTTATTGTTCGTGGAATTTCAATAATTAAGAAGATTTTTGTACAAAATAAACAACAAAAACACTACGCTATAGACATAGCAATAAGCTAAAAAGCAAATATAAATAATCAGTTAACTGCATGTGTGGTTACAAACTTTGAAACAGCTCGCACGTCGTCTTAATTTACGCCAGAAATTTTTGTTCGAAACGCAAATCGTGACAAGAAAAAGATTCTGCGCCAGTGAAAAGCAATATTATTAGTTTGTATGCATGAAATAAAAAACAATGTCATCGTAATAATTCATAAAAAGCTGTGAGAAGTGCATTATCAAGTTTGTAAATAGCAATGTGCGCGTTTTCATGCAGTTAGCAGCATTTAAAAACGTTGAAAAACTCACGAAAATCGCAATCGGCAGCAGCAGCGACCGCAGCAGCAGCGGGAGAAGCAGAAGCAGAGACGCCAGCAGAGGAGCGCCCAAGTGCTGCCCGCCCGTTCCCGTGCCCGCACCGCACCGCACCGCACGTTGTCTCGAAATCGAATCGAAAAACGCGTCGGGAACAACAAAGAATCAGAGGTTAAAGTAAAATAAAGTAACAACAAATTAAATTTACCTACAGATAAACATATGTATGTATGCAGACAAGCATCAGCCGCTGAGACGGACAAATACAACAACAACAATAATAATAATAATAATATATCAGCAGCTAGTGTGTAACGTGAGCAACAAAAACAATTCAAAGTGTGGGAGTCGTGGATACAGTGTTGTTGTATTACATATGCAAATGAAACAAAAACAAGATTATGATGAATAATAGTAGAAAATGCGCGCAGTGCAAACATGCAATTGTTTAAATGCAAAGGACGAGATAAACCAAACAAACGAGCGGCTTATAATTTGGATAACGAATTCATTTACTGCTCACGATGATGATTTCGATATGCATTTGTTATTCCACAAATATAAATAGTAAGAATTGTGTGTGATTGTGCTAAATGCAAAACTTGTGCATCACTTTGCCAATTAAATCTACGACGGGTGCGATTGCCGTGTGATGATATGCCACTTAAACAGGTGAGTAAATATTTAATAGTGCACTCCCAAAATTGTGTCCGTGTCATTTTGAGGCTTTAGCTTTCTTCTTTCCTTTTGCCGCCATCAAGTGTGCCAAAACAGCTGATCTGAGATTATTGCATTTGCTGTGAAGAAGTTATAGGTAGGCAGTGGGAGGGGGAGGGGCAGTCGCGTTTGCTTATTAAACACTTGCGTCACCCACGTAGTTTTCATTTACAGAAAAACTCTTTTTTGGACGTGTCATGCGTTCGTTCAGTGTGCCTATGTGCGTGTGTGTGTCTGTGTGCGTTTGTGTGTGTGGCTCTATTTTTTGGGATTTTATTGAGGCGCGATCCACTGCCCGCCGTTAACAATCGAAGGTGGCAGCAGCAGTATTTTGGTTACCTTTTCCCTCTTGCACACAGACCCTTTCCAAGAGTCAGCCAGAAGAAAAATGGCGACGGGGTATCGATAACAAGAGACCAAAATGAGAACGTGAGCAACCTGTGGCCACCAATGAAGGCGCAATGTTTTCATTTTAGATATTTTCAAAAGAAGTTTTAATTAGTAATTAACTCTCTTTTTACTTAGTGCATCAATTAGACAAATTTGGATTCAAGTCCATATAATATTTCTGTTGTTAAAAGAAATTGTTGTTGGAATTTCCAACAAGTTCATATAACCATCTCGCTCCCACGCTGCACGAAGCAGCAGCACAAAACAGAAATGTCAAAATGTTTAATTAGTTTTTGATTTTGTCTGCCCCTGTCTATTCTAACAAAACAGCAGAAATTAGTTGGTACATTATTAAACAATTGTTTAATAAATAACATCGCAGTGAACGAATTTGATTAAAGTTGTGTAAATACAAATGTACATGAATTTTGTGTGGCTAAAAAGACCAGGACTGCACATTTGCAGGTAGTTCAGTTCCGTTGTATTTCAGTCTATCGTCCGACCTCCACAATCTGTCGGAACCGGCCTGAGCCAAAAATCATGGATTGGTTTTTAAGCAATAAATGTAATTTCTTAAATTGTTGAATTTTGCAATAAGTTAGTAGTTAATAAAACCATTTAAATTATAAAATATATTATAAAAAGTGTAACATGTTTATGTATGTTGGTTGCTCGTTACCCCTAGGAGTGTACAATTTTCTATTCTTCATATTCAAAAAATTGGTCTTAAAAAACAATAAAAAAAAGGATAACATTTTATTTTTCTGGGATTTAAGTCTGGTTTGTTTTGCGAAAAAAAAAGTTGATTGTGATGTCACAACGACTAATAGCGCCGCCACAGACAATAAATGAGACTCAAACGAACGAACAAAACAACTGAACTACAATTAGGAACGCAGCTCGTTCGTTCACTTTGGTGGCCAGTTCATTCGGACTTATTGTGAACAATTCGATACAGCTCTGGCTAAAATTAGTGTTGATTCTTCTATATTTTGTATTTGCTGGATCAATTTGGTAATGTATAATAAATGTGAACTCTTGAATTTGCAGCAGCTTGAACCGTCAGTGCGGATATCGGTGTCTCTGCCCTGGGATGCAGCACAACGACTGCGTCAGCTGGCCGCCGAGGGAAACTCCACTCTGCGTGCCCTCGGTATTCTGTCCGTGCAGCCGGAAGGCGATTCTGTGATAACTTTAAAAGTTGGAGGACAAGATATTAAAATAAAGGGTAGGCATTGTTACGATTATTATTTACTAGTAATGCACTTGCTAATTGCTTTCACTTCGTTTGCAGATCATTTAAACGATGTCGCTGTCGCAGGCGGTGCAATTGAGGCGGCTGGCACGTCTTCCAACAAAGCCGCTCTCACCGGGACGACACACTTGTCGACGCCCGCATTTGATGGCCCCAGTACAAGCAAGGCAGCCTATGTTCAGCAGCAGCAGCAGCAGCAACAACAACAGCGACTTGTCGATGCAATCTCAAACCAACAGCACCTACAACAACAACAACAACAGCCGCAAAGGAGGAATGTGCTGCCGCAGCAGAAAATAATGCAACAACAAACGTTGCCGCCGCCACAGACGCCACCATCACCGTATAATAATGCAGCGACAACGCCGCCCGTTTTCAAGTCCCCCAACACGGTTTGTCCGATGGAGGGCAAGGTGCCGCTGTTGCCTTCGCCTGCAGGTGCACTGAATGTGCAAAGGGATTTTCCGTTTGAAAGCATGCGGCAGGCACGTGTCCTGCAGGGCAGGGAGACATCGACGGGCACGTCCGTTATTGGTGGTCTTGGTCCGCCGCCGCCGCCCCCAAACGTTACTCTCAAGTTGTTGAATAATCAAGCGGCGCCAAATGGGAGCGAGGGAGTCTCTAATAAATCTCAGTTCATACATCCGCCTCCGCCATATCCTGGTCTGGGACCGAATTCGAGTCTGTCTGCAACAAGCAATAATAATCCAGCAGCTGCCGCACCGAGTGCGTGTACAAAGCCAACGCAAAGCTATCACATGCCAACGTCAGCATCATCATCGGCATCATCATCCCTGGCATCCGCAGCGGGAGGAGTAGGAGGCGTAGCCACGCCTACAGCCACGTCTACGGGCAGCAACAATATTGCAATATCATCCCCACTGCTGGTTAATCTGCTGCAGAACGACGGCAATGCGTTGACAAGCCAGTTGAAGTCACCACAATTGACTGCGCCATCAACTCCGCAGTCGCCCATTGTCAGCATGAGTCCCAGCGCCCAGCAAATGATGAGCTCTAGCTCTCCCATGCGTTGCTCTTCGGCGACGCCCAGTGATTTTGTGATGGCGCCACTCGACAACGGGAATGTGCCCTCATCTCCTACAGGCGGCGGGTCCGTGGTAATGCGTAGCATGCAACATCAGCAGCAGCAGCAACAACAACAACAGCAGCAGCAGCAGCAACAATTGTTACTCAGTCCCAGCAGCACACCGAATCTGTATAATCAAGGGCCAGCAACACATCGCTTTCAACACGCGACTGCCTTGCGACACCAGCAACAGGTGCAGCAGCAGCAACAGCAGGTGCCGCAGCAACAGTTAATCCAGCAGCGACATCAGATGCAGGGCATGCCACCACGCTTTATGCCACCACAACAGCAACAGCAACAACAGCAGTTTCTTACACAACAACAGCCAAATGGTAAGCAACACCTGATTCGCTCGGACCCTTTCTATTTTAATTGAATCGTTTACAAAACATTCAAAATAGGAATCATTATTAGGACATTTACTTTTTTATCCTTGGAAAGAATATTCTAGTTTTGTTACAGATGTGTATTGTATTGTATTATTAATGATATATATGATTTTGATAAGGTACACATAATTGAATTGAAGCTTGTGACATGCTCCTCTTTTTGATATATTATCACTGGTATATCATCACTATATTATATAGCTGATATATAAACAATCAGTCAGAAATAAATGTTTAGAATGAAAATGTTTTGATATTTCTTGTCTGATCCTTCATAAACAAGTTTAACTTAAATTGAACTATATCATAAAAGTTGTCATGGAAACAATCACTAAAAAACTAAATACTGAAATTATCCTTTAAAAGTATTGTCAGGAATTGTTCTTGCAGTGTTCAGGAAGACGAACATCATGTAGTGGCCGAAGTTAAACTCCATAGATTCCAACATTAAAATATTTATTAAGTGTTTTGTTAAAAATTATAAAGAAAAGGTCTTAATGAATCACCCTTTATATACGTGTTAACAGAGACTCACTCAATATTCTTTCTTGCCACAGATTGCTTCAGTAATCCGAGTCTGCAGCAGCCACAGCAACAGTTGAGACAGCAGCAAATCCGAGCCGGTCTGCCACCGCCGCCACCACATCCGCAGCAACAGCAGCAGCGGCTCATGAGCATGCCACTCGCATCGCCACAAGCTCAGCAGTTTATGGGCCATGGCGGTGCCTCGCCTATTGCCCACTCACCTGCCTCCAGCCACCACTCGATGCACAGTCCGTTGATGGCATCCAATCATCAGCCAGTGCCACCGGGTCCGCCATCTTCAATGCTGTCGCCATCGACAGCGCCCAATAGCCCACACCCGCAGCAATTAGCGCAGCTTCAACAACAGCAGCAGCATCATCAGCAGCAGCAGCAGCAACAACAACATCATCAACAGCAGCAGCAGCAGCAGAAAGAGCTGAGTTCAATCTCTAATATGCAAAATGCACACCTTGTACCTGTAGCTCCGCCTCCGGACTATAACCAGGCGGCGGCAAATTCACGCTGGCCGGCGCTTAATAAGCCCATGGACTCGGTTACGAAGAGCAGTTTCCAGGAGTTTACACGCTATCAGATGCAATACAATCTGCAGCAACAGCAGCAGCAAATCAACTTGGGCAATGGACCAACGCCAACAGCAGCGAATGCTGTTGAAATGGTGCCACCAGCAGCACAGCGGCAACAGCAGCAACAACAACAGCAACACCAACCACAACCACAGCAGCAACAACAATCACAACAGCAGCAGCAACAACAACAACCACAACAACAACTGTTACCAATGCCAGTGCAACAATTGGCGACACCACAACAACAAGCACACACACAGGCGAGTGTTGCCAACACTGTGTCGACTGTTGGCCATGGTCTAAATGATCAACTGATTTCATTGTCCGATCTGGACGCCTTAACCACCAACGATTTGGACGCTTTACTGCCAACTCTAAACTGTGATCTCGACTCAACCCTGAGCCTCGAGGATAAGAATGAGCTCGAATCGTTGCTGCAGGATGCCAAGGATCTGGACTTGGATTTGATCGAGGACAATTTATCAGCGGTGGGAATGGATGTGGGAGATGCACTCAGCACGCTGCAAGATGCGCCTAATTGTTTAGACCAACATCAACAACAGCAGCAGCAGCAACAGCAATCACAAATTCTCGATATGCAGCCCTACAATCAACAACAAATGTTGCAACAGCAACAACAACAACAACATCATCAACAGCAGCAGCAGCAGCAGCACAGACATCAACTGACTCAGATGCAACAACTGCAGCAACAACAGCAGCAACGACAGCAGCTGCAGCGTCAGATACAACTACAACAACAGCAGCAGCAGCAACCAGTGGCGCAACGTGTGCAACAACAACCATTGCAAATGCAGCAACAGATGCAGAATTCAAATTCACAACTGGTTGCTCAAAAGAAACTGCAACAGTTGCAGCAACAACAACAACAACAACAGCAGCAGCAACAACAACGTGCTGGCAGCGTGCAGCAGAAGCAATTCATCATCAATCCGCACACTGGCGACATGGAACCAATGGCCAGCGACGATAGCGACACGGAGGCAGAGCAGGAAACGACACAGCTGCAATTCCGCAGCATGTCGAGTGGCCTGAGTGGTTACGCTGGATTCAATCCTGCCAATGACATGATGCTGCCGAACAATCTCTTCTCCGAGGAGGACTCCAACTCGGCCATGTCAGGGGGTCAACAGTTGCCTGGTCAACTGGCGGTTAACAGCGATCAGGAGCGTTCGCGTGATTCGCTTGTGTCCAACAAGTCGGCCTCGAATCGTGCGAGAAAAGCGCCGCAACTGAAGGCAAATCATAGCAATCAAAGTCAGAAGCAACACCAGCAACAACAAATTGCAAACTCATGCCATCCCATGCAAATGCAAATACAACAAATGCAACAGATGCAACAGTTGTCTGCGGGTAGCGCAACAGATTCGCCGCGTTCTGGCAACAGCTCCCCGCTGATTGGCGGCAACTCTCCACTTGCTCCCTCCAGCACCAGCAGCAACAAGAAGGCCAAGCCCAATCTGCTGCGTGAGAAACTGCAGCAAGGCGTTAAGGAGCGCAAAGCTAAGGATGCAACAACAACAACGACGACGACTCCAAAACCGAAACGAGAACGTGCCAAGGGCAATGCCAAGGCTAAAACGGCGGCGGCAGCTGCAGCGGCAATGGCTGAGGAAAAAATCAAGTTGCGCCTGAAGCTCGACAAAGTGGAAATGCCACAAGTTGCCTATGAGCAACAACAACAGCAGCAGCAGCAGCACTTGCAACTCAATGCCATAATGGATAATAATCATATGCAACAGCAGCAGCAAATGCCGTTGCAGACGCAGTTGCTAACATTGCCGCAACAGCAGCAGCAGCAACAACACCTTCAGCAACAACCCCAGCCACCGCAACATCAGCAACAACATCTTCAACAGCAGCAGCAGCAACATCTGCAGCAACAACCTCAACCACAACTGCAACGACAACTTCATCAGCAGCAACACCTTCAACAACAACACCTTCAGCAACAACAACATCCCGTCTACAACAACATGCAACAGCAGCAGCAGCAGCAGCAGCAAGCCGGACAACAACTTGTTGCTGCTGGACTCAACGAACCACGTGTTCCCCCTCTGCAAATACGTTTACGCGGCAAAATGTCGGTGGTTGTGAAGAATACACGAAAGGAGCGAAAAAAGGCACCCGCTAATAGCGATGAGGAGCACAAGATTCGGCAGCTTAAACGCACGTTTAGTGAGCAGGAGACGCAACAGCAACAACAGCAGCAGCACATACTGATAATAGATGGAGCCACAGATAGCAAACAGACCAAGTTAACAACAACGCCAACAACTCCACATGTAAATGGTTTGCCCAACTCTGGAGTTCTCATTCAGAAAACCACAACACAATCGGCAGGCGCATCTGCTCAACAGCATCAGCAATTGCAGACAAATGCCAAGACGACGACAATAGTGGCCGGCAAGAATGGACTGACAATCAGTGCGATTGTGGAGGCGCACAAGACGCAGGCACAACAGCAATCGCAATCGCAATCACATGCTGCCGATGGGCAGCTGTTGACGGTGGGTTCAACCAACACGGGAACGGCAACAACGTTACAGCAACAGCAGCAGCAACTTAGTAAGATTGCCACATCGTTGCCCAGCAGCATAACACTGAGTGCAATTACCAGCAACACCAACAACAACAACAATAGTAATAACAGTAATAACACTAACAATAACAACAACAACAACACCAGCAGCAGTAATAACAACAATGCCAGCAGCAATAGCAACATCAACAACAATAGCAACAGCAATAGCAGCAGCAGCAGCAGCAGCAACAACGCCAACAACAGTCGCATGATCAGCAATTTGAATCTGAAGAATCCTATCAAGACTGCAGCGACCATTACGCCCATTTTGGGTGGTAAGCCGATGACAAAAAACCATAAGCCGCCGCCATATATAACCGCCGTGCAACAGCTGCAGCTACAGAAGCAGCAACAGCAACAGCAGCAACAACAACTGGCGGCGGCCGTAACAATGTTGCCCAGTGCGACGACGCTGAAGCGTGTCGAAATAACAAAAGTGGCCCCAACCGATGCAGCAACAATAACTGTAACAGCAACAACCTCATCCACACTAGCAACAACTGCAGCTGCAATTGCGACTGCCTCAGCAACGGCGACAGCAACAACTTTGCCAATGCTTGGCGACAGAAAGTTGCCTGTGGCACTCTCAATGAACTCTAGCCTGCAACAACAACAGCAACCGCAACAACAACAGCAACAACACATTAATGCACATGAGCCGCCAGCAACTGTGAATCCCAAACATAACCATGTGAGTCAACAGACTGTTGCAAATACAGCGTCACCAACGGCAGCTTCGGTGTTGACCAACACATTGCGCAATTCACC
>JBAMBJ010002676.1:0-21383 GCA_037043495.1 Drosophila recens | reverse complement strand
TGTCGAAATAACAAAAGTGGCCCCAACCGATGCAGCAACAATAACTGTAACAGCAACAACCTCATCCACACTAGCAACAACTGCAGCTGCAATTGCGACTGCCTCAGCAACGGCGACAGCAACAACTTTGCCAATGCTTGGCGACAGAAAGTTGCCTGTGGCACTCTCAATGAACTCTAGCCTGCAACAACAACAGCAACCGCAACAACAACAGCAACAACACATTAATGCACATGAGCCGCCAGCAACTGTGAATCCCAAACATAACCATGTGAGTCAACAGACTGTTGCAAATACAGCGTCACCAACGGCAGCTTCGGTGTTGACCAACACATTGCGCAATTCACCCGCCAGCAATGGAAGTGGCACGCCTGGACACGGCAACAATGGCAACGGTGGCGAGGATAGTGGCATCGAGTCCATGGATGCGCTCTCTGAGAAGAGTCCACATCAGCAATCCTCCAGCAGTCCTATACAACAACAAATGGTCAGCAAACAAAACACGCCGGCAACAGCCACAGCTATAGCGACAGCAACAGCAACTCAATCTGCAACAATTGCTGCCGCTGTGACATCAACGACAACAGCAGCAGCAGCAGCAACGACAACAACTGGCAGTTGCAACAGCAGCAGCAACAGACTCCAACAGCTGCAAAATGCAGATGATGAGATTGAAAAGGCGTTGGCCAAAATGGAGGGTGACTTTCCCGACGACTTGGAGAACATTGTGGCCAGCGTGTTAAAGGAGACGGCGGCGGCAAATATGAACTGTGGCTTCAATCTAACGCCCAATAATACAAAGCTGAATGGCGAACATGATATACTCGAACACGATGATCTCATCAAGAAGCTGACGGACAACATTGAGGCAGAGGACAACAAGGTTGCTGTTGAATCGACAGCAGCAGCTAAAACTGAAGTCAAAGTGAAGCTGGAGAAGATCAAGCAAGAGGAATTGCCCACGCTACACTCGGTGAAAAAGGAACAAGTGACGGACGAGGAGAACCAACACAAGCCAGAGTCCAAGTGCGAAGTGAAACTCGAATCTCTGACGAGCAAGGAGAGCGAGATCAACGAGAATGAGGAGAAAGAGGAGACACAGACTGAGTCGCTGCAACCCATATCTATTGAAATCCCTGTGCAGTCGGATGCCGAGACGCCACGTATCAGAACACGCGCCAGCAGTCGCCTAGAGAGTCCGCTGGATGCACAGAAAACCAGTCCGGAATCGCAGCAAGCAGCAGTTGTTGCAACGACAGCGACAACAACAACTGCGGCGGCAGCAGCAGCAGCAGCAGCGCCAACAATTCTGGTTAGGAGTGCAGCACGTGTGTCATCAGTTCCCAGTCCTCGCTTAAGTACGCCAACACCACTTCACAACAACAATAACAACAGCAGCAGCAACAAGCGACGGCGCCAGGAGTCCGAGTGCGGAAGCAGCAATGATGGTGCCACAGATGCCAGCCTTGTTGTTGTCGACACCACCAACAACAGCAAACGCACTCGAATCAGCAGCGGCAGTAGCAGCAGCAACAACAACAACAACAACAACAATACTGCAGAGAGCACTGAATCTACTGGACTTAATCATCTGATAACGAAAAAGATTGAGATTGAGTCTTCCGATTCGGATGAACCGCTAATTGAAGTGGCTGGCAAGGTGCGAAACTCGAAGGCGCAGGTCGAGGAAAAGCACGTGACTCGACGAAATGCTCAGCACCAACAACAAGCACAACAACAACAACAACAGCAGCAGCAACAGCCAAGTGAGTTGACACAAGTTGCCACTTTAGTTATAATTGTTTGATATCAATGCTGGGAAAAATATAGAAATAATTTGTAGTGCTAGTGGAATCTACACCTCTACCATTAATATTTTATTAAAAGATGTTTTTGCAACATCTTGGAAGTTCTATGGAAAAATCAACTGTTAAGCTATTATTTTAATTGCAGTAGTTTCAACCAAATTTATTGATGCATTCTTAACTGAAAAATTAAACTAACTAAATCAATTAAATACATAAATGAATATAAAAGAATCCACATAATGAAATAAATGTGTATCTTACTATTTGTAACGAAAACTTTAATCAATTTTTGACCAAAGATTATATTAATTTTTTTTTTTTGCTAATTTTCGTACTTTGAATATTTTTAGTAATTGAATTTGCTGTATATTTTGATATCTTTAATTTAAATTGCTGTTTTCGTTTGGCTTTGTAATTGCTAAATAAGTATTCGATACCAAAGATGAGATCTATTGTTCAATAACGCCTTCGCACATTACAGAAGCGATCCATGTGAATGCTGCAGCTCCCCAAGTGCAGAAGGCAGGCAAAACACAGCCGGTTGCTGCCACAAACACCACCAATAGTTGCAGTGCAACGTTGCAGTCGGTCAGCAATGCAACATCAGCAGCAGCAGCAACAGCAACATCCAACAGCAATTCAAATGTCGTGCATGCAACACGAGGCGCAACAGCAGCAGCTGCCACAAGCAGCAGCAGCAGCAACACAGTTAACAACAACAACATTGCGAATGCCAACTCGCCAACAGACGAGAAGATCGGAACGAGGAGGAGTGTGAGAGCAAGTGCAGCTGCCAACAAGATCATCTACAGTCGCAGCAACGCAGCAGCAGCTGCAGCGGCGGCCGCTGCCGCGGCAGAGCCCAAAGGTACGCCGGGAAAAACTGGAGGCGGCGCAACTGGAGTTGTTGGTGGAAATAATTCGAGTGCAACCAGTGCGAATATTGAGAGTGTGGCAGAAGCGAGACGCAAGACGCGAAGTGCAGGTGAGTTGCCTGGAAAGGAAGATGTGGACAAGTAGCAACTAAGTTTTGATATTTGCAGTAATTGGCGAGTCAATGTTGACCGAGGGACGACGGAGAAGGACATCGCGTGACTACAAGTGACCAGAGTTTTGCGCCTTGGCTAAGGGCTCGAACCATGCAGGCGATGCTAACGAGGATGACTTGATCGAGCTGATCGAACTGGATGCTGTGGAGCGGTTTGATGTCAGCACTAGTTTCCCTTTGGTCCAGGCGCAAAACGTTGATGGCGAGTTGCAGGAGAACAGCAACGATAACGAACATGATGATGATGAAGAGCATCTTGTGGATCTCTCTTCAGCACTGAGTCTCATTGAAAGTGCAGAGGGAGATGAGACAGACCATCTGCATTTGTTGACTTATCACAACAGCAGTAGGAGCAGGAGCAGGAGCAGAAGCAGCTACACGGAAGCTGATGTGAACGTCGATGCGGTTAGCTTGCTAATGCCGGAGTTGACCAATGCCACAGGCTTGGACTGTGGCAACTTTGTGGACTACGATGAGTTCAACATGTGTCTGAATAACATACTCAGCGAGCAGGACAATGATGACGATGACGAGCAGCTCGCTGTCAAGACCGACTCGAATGTCAATCAGCATCAGCAGTGGCGGGATGTGAGCGATGTCCTCAGCATAGTGCCATTTAACAACAATCTGGGGCTGAGCTTTCAGGAGTTTGCTACTGAGTCAAGTGTGACTGTAGCTGATGATCGTTCCGGCAGCAGCAGCTCATCGCAATTGGCCTAGTGGCGTTTAGTTACTCAATTGATTATAATGTTGCTTGTAAATATTTAACTCACACACACACACACACACACAAACTAATCCTTTCGCTTTCGTTTGTAATTTACAAAAGGGATTTTATTTTTGAATATACAGTATGATTCGCTTAAATGCATGTGCAATTAAGTACATTGTACTGTATTCAACTTTGTATAGTTAGTTGTATCCAAAGGTTGCAATAATGTTGCATCTCAAAGCGAGCAGCATCACACACACCCACACACAGACACAGACACACTCATACGCCCATCTATGATGATTATATATTCTTTGCCTTTAATTTTAGACTTGAGACTTACTACTCCCTGCTAGTTTAGCGCTACTTTCCATCAGATATCCCTTGGTAAATGGATTTGCTAGTCAAGAGGAACAGACAATTTGTGTATAGCTCAAAAAATTGAAAAGAAAAACAAAACAAAACAAACAAAAAAATGAAAAGAAGAAAATTGAACAAATTAGTTGAAAATCAAATAGATTGTATATGCAGATACATATATATTACCAGATATAAGAAAGTAGTTAACCGAGACGAGACACCCTGCTCTGACACGCATGCGTATTTCATTTTCACATCTCAGCTATTGTATATATTTTAGACATAATTCTGATAAATGCAACATACGATAAAAGAAAGGTTATCTTTAGCACGCTAATGCAAGTCGAACATTAGAAAAAAACAAAACAGAAAACAGACCATACATTTACAACATTTTTTATTTAATAATTTCTTAGATATATAGGCACACGATATACAGATGATAGTCTATATAGTTTTATATATTTATATATGCATATTATATTTATATATAATACCATATATACATATATATATATATACATTATATATAAGTTTGCGTTGTTTCGAAAAAAAGAAATCTTGTTTTTTAGTTTTAAAAACTATATTGTAAGTCATACATAATATTAACGAAACTCCTTTACCAATATATGCACATGAAAACCTCTGCAATAAGTTAGTCAAGGCAAATCACGGAGAATGAGAAAAATTATATGAAAATTGTTTGTCGTTGTGCAAAGCGAGAGAACACATCTTGTATATACTTATATACACATTATAGATGGAAACAAATCGTATATAATGTTATATATTTTGCTTACACAAAACAACAAAAAACAAAACAAAAAAATATACAAAAGAAAAGAAAAGAAATGAAAAAATAAACCACAGAAGCAAAAGTTGTATTGTACATTGTATATAAGGCAGGCTCTATTTTTGCTAAATGTTATTTGAACAAATAAGGGGAAAACAAAGATGCACAGCAAAAGCAAAGCGCTAAACAAAAACACATTTAAAAAATATATGTATATACATTTACATATACATATACATATGCATGTATAAATAAATATGCAACTGTATTTATTTGCATATGTATATTGTATGTATGTGTATATACTTTTTCACACGCATATATATTGTTCAATATTATTATCTTATGTGTATTGTATGATTGCTATATTAAATAAGTCTTTTGATACTTTGTACATGTTTATTTTAAACGGAAAAAACACAAAACAAAAACCTTACGTACCCCTTAGAATAACGTGCATATATAGTACCGATATATGTATATATTAAATCTATGAATACATAGATCAAGCGAATTCGTTTATGCATACAAAGGTGTCCCCTCCCCCCATAATAAAACAATAATAAATCTAATGGATGTCAACAATTTGAAGCGTATTTAGTGCCGTTTTCACATTTTTCCCTCTACAAAATGCAAAAACAATAAAAAACAAACTTAAATTTATCACAATAATTAACTGCAAAAATGTTAGTCGCAGAGTTGTAAAAAGCATAATTAATTTTTATATACCAATAGTAACAAAACACAAATACACATGCAACAAAGACATACACACACACACACACACACATATAGAAAAACAAAATGAAACAAATTATATATTTTAAAAGCAAATTGCATTAAACAACAACACAAGATGAAGAACAACAACAACAACAAAAACGAAAGTGTCTTAAAACGTAGTATTAGAAGTTTATTATTAATTATTTGTTTGTACTTTAACTTTAAAGTAAAAAATTATTTATAGAAAAAAGAAAATACAAAGATTTAATATACACAAAAATTCAAAAATAAAACGTTGATTTTTATTCACAAATACCATTTTGTGGCTGCTGATTTTAGTTTTTAAGTGTTGTCCTCTAATTACATTTCCGTCTGTTATATTCCGTTTATATACCAATTTAAAGGCTACAAATGTTTTTATTTATCTTCTGGATCTACAGGACAGGTATCTACAGGCTACAAAGTAGATAACAATATTTAGGGTGTTCACTTGACCCTAGCAGCGTTGCAGATTGAAATCGTTGCAAGCTTGCTACGAGAGCAGCGCTTTATGTGGAAAGCGTTGTGAAAATGGAGGTCCATGGTGTTATTTGGCCCACTTGTGCTCTTTACCCAGCCAACCATTGGATTTTCTGCGCATTAAAATTTATGAAAATCCCCTAAGCAAGACTCCGTTACATTCAATTACATCTCCAGGTCATCAGGTAAACAAAAGGGGTTTAGCAAAACATTATAATGTATTTCAGATTCAGATAATAAAGTGTAAGAGTAGACAGTCTTTCATTGGCCTAGTAGCCATATTATTTCAACGATAATACCATATTCAAAAAGGGGGTTACCGAAGAGCGAACATTAATGGTGCGTTAGATGTCGCAGTATTTCATTATTTCATGTTTGTTAACAATATTTATTTCCAACAATTTCTGTTCTTGATAATTAAATTTCTTCTTTCTCTTTAATGTGATCAATGATTTTAATTTAAGTAGTTTAGCTTGAATTTCTTTTTCCCTTGTGCATGTTTATTTACCCGCTGTAATTTTTAAGGATTAGTTAAATGATATGTGCATGTATAAAGTATATAATATAATTATAAAAATGTTTAGAAATGCAAATAATATTTTTTATTTATAAAAAGAATAGAAAAGTTCATATTTTCAATAATTTCAAAGCCAAGTTTTTAATTTTAGTTGAAATGTGTTGCTCAGGAATTTTAATATTGGTTGTGTGCTAATAATGTTTTTAATCCATACTTTAGCAAAATATCCTCGATTGTTATGGCATCGCCGAGAAGTTATTTATTATTTGTTTATTTTATTTTCTTTCTTATTTATTTTTGAACATTTTATTCCCTTTGCATGTTGTGTTCTTCTTTTAATTTTTTTATTTGGTTTTGATGTTAGTTCGGCCTAGTGTGGTTGTGAGAACAACGAGCTTGCTTCATACGGTGCAGTTTCTGGTGAAATTCAAACCAAACATTATACCTTATACTTAATCATTGCCAATAAACCTAATACTTAAATATAAAACCCCACATATACTGCACGGTTCGTTCTGTCTACTACATCAAATGGATTGAATATAACCTTTGACACAACATAATAGGCTTTTCTTCTAATTTAAGTTTACCTGAGCTCGATATATTTTCACAAGGTTTAGTATACTTGCACAATCTATTTCCAGTAGACCTTATTTTTAAATTCTCTATTAATTTAATAGTTTTTATTTTTTGGGAAACATTTTAATTTACTGAAATTCTTTTAACGTGTTTACCAACGAGTATTTTATTATTTGAGGTAAGTGAAAGAACCTGGAACACATCGCGACTAATTTTCTTTCATAACTTTAGAAAGACATTTCTGCTTTTCCAGTCATGAACGTAGAACCGGAATCTTCATCCTATAAAAGTGTAGCAAACTACCCCTATGTTAATTTTACACGAGAATATGCAAAAAAACATTACGGTGTGGACGTCATGGAACTTTCGATAAAAGCCGGCAAAGCTTGGAATAAGCTGTCTGATGTCCAGAGAAAAAAATATCAAGTTATGCACGATGCCGATGCACAAGCTCAGCCTAAGCCTAATTCAAACGCTTCGGATGCCTGCTGTCCAAAAAAGCGCCGTTCCCGACCAAAGTCGTCTTGCTCTGCTCCCAAGCCGCGTTGTCCCATGCGTAAGAAGCCGAGATGTGCTCAAAAACCGAGATGTGCTCCAAAACCGAGATGTGCAGCAAAACGAGGATGTGCGCGGAAGCCAAGATGCGCGCCAAAGCGTAAGACTTGTCCCAAACCACGGTGCGGGCCAAAGCGTAAGCCTGCATGTAAGCCCAAGTGCCAAAATTCAGGACCCATCACTAACAATGGCTATCTGAATTTTCTCCGTGACTATCGGATCAAGCATTGCGGTTTGAAGCCCAAGGATCTCGTGATGAAGGCAGCTCGTGCCTGGTGCCGTCTCCCCGAAAACAAGAAGCATGTTTACCGTCGTCAGGTAAGGATCCCAAAAGTTCTTAAATTGCCATCCTAACTATTTCCCATTTCAGGCTTGCAAGGTGACCACTAGTTGCCGACACAAGAGGCGCCGTGTATGCACCACACCGCCCTAGATTTTCGTTATTGGCATCTCAGCATCAAGTGTGTTTCGTACAAAACCTTCTCAATCATCTTTTACAGTCTTGTGTACAGTCCACAAAAAGCCAAACCGAATTAATCGCAGTTCTATTGTAACTAATACCCCAAAGCTAGTCTGAGATATTGCCGGATTTTAAAATGCCATGAATAAAACCACATTTATGTAATGCTTTGTATATTTTATATTGGCTCATATCGTAGGTAACAAAGGAGCGCATATCGCAAGAGACATTTACTTTTGTGTAGTTCACTCTCTTAGACGGCCACTGTCAAAATGTTAGCTGATTCGGACTCTTGGTTTTGATTTGACAGCGAATAGAAGTGGATGAAGAAAAAGAGCAATATCGATCGGAGACCCGCTTTTCTGGATCCGCTTTAGAACAGTGTTTGGCACTATTTAAGCGAAATCCAAAGGAGTTTCTGCGTCGTTCCGTGACTGTTGACGAAACGTGGATCCACTGGTATACACCGGAGACCAAGGATCAGTCAAACAGTGGACTTCACCCGGCGGAAGTGCTCCGAAGAGGGCGAAAACGGTCCCACCAGCCGGAAAGGTGATGGCCTCCGTTTTCTGGGATTCACAAGGTGTTATCTTCATTGATTACCTGGAGAAGGGCGAAACGGATTCAATTTTATTGTATAGATCTTAAATAGTAAAACGATTTCAACATGGATTCTATATTTAGCACGTATTTTTAGACCCCATACTTTAAAAAAGTAAAGGGGTCTGTTAACTTTGTCACAAAAAAAAATGTGCGTAACATGCAGAAGAAGGCGTGGCAGACCCCATAAAGTATATATATTCTTGATCAGCATCAACAGCCGAGTCGATATAGCCATGTACGTCTGTCCGTCTGTCGGTCCGTCCGTCTGTCCGTCTGTATTGACGCCTAGATCTCAGAGCCTATAAGAGCTAGAGACTCCAAACTTGGTATGTAGGTTCGTCTATATTGCAAGCAGATCGAGTTTGTTTTAGATTTTGGATCGGACCACTATATCATATAGCTCCCATAGAAACAATCAGTTGAAAATCAAGTCTTAGTATGGAAAACTTTTTTGCTGTTTAAGATATTTCAACCAAACTGACAGAATATGCATAAAAGGTCCCATACATACTGACCAAATTTGATTGAAATCGGATTACTATATCATATAGCTGCCATACGAACGATCAGTCGAAAATCGAGTCTTAGTATGAAAATCTTTTTTGTTGTTTGAGATAACTAAACTAAACTGACAGAATATGCATATGAGATGTTCCTATACATACTGACCCAATTTATTTGGAATCGAACTACTATATCATATAGACCCCATAGGAACAATCAGTTGAAAATCAAGTCTTAGTATGAAAAACTTTTTTGCTGTTTGAGGTATTTCAGCCAAACTGACAGAATATGTATAAAAGATGGTCCCATACATACTGACCAAATTTGATTGAAATCGGATTACTATATCATATAGCTGCCATAGAAACGATCAGTCCAAATAAAGTCTTAGTATGAAAATCTTTTTGTTGTTTGAGATATCTTTATAATAAGTACGGGGTTTCCGACAGTCGAGTACCGCTCGACTGTAGCACCGCCGACTAGTTGCTATTCGATTTGTAGACTTGCTGTCATGGTAAAATCTAGACCGTTTCCCACGGATTTTATTAATACTTATCTTAAGAGGCTTGGCAAAACTTAAGTCTCTTTTCTTTTGCAGAATTTAAAAGTAAAAAGGATAGTTAAATAACGGTACAAAAGACTTTTTCATAATTCAGAAAAACATATTTAGCTGTAAAAGTATAATGATGAAAACTCGCTTCTGAAAAAAACCCAAATAGTTTTAGTTTTAAATCAAATATCGGATACGGTTCTACTTCGACTTTGTCCTTTGGCTTCAGTTATCACATTTTTTTAAATTTGTAATGATAAGAAACTGAAATGCTTGTATTAATATGAAATAGTTGTTTATTAGATATATTAAAATGTTCTTCTTTATTCTCACCAAGCTACAGCCCGATTAGTTGCCCTCTCCCAGCGCATGCGCACAGTGCAGATACAATCGACTTCGACTTCGGATGGAAGTCACATCACATCGCGTCACATCGCGTCACAGGGCATCACAAGCGGCCAGCAAGCCGACAGTCAGTTGAGTGCGAGTCGCCGTTGGGAGCAGCACGGTTAGCTGTCTGGCAAGGATACCAAAGGAAAAGGCCATAACCAATACTCCCAGGTGGGAATATGAAGCATAAATAAAGTGGTGAAAACTCACAGAACGAACGCCGCGAGACACCTTAACTATTTCTGTTTAGTGCGAATTAGACACACTCACACATACATGCCTATGTTTATATGTATATATGTGCATATTTAAAGTAACATTAATAAGTATCCTACTGAATTTACAAGCATATCTGCGAATTTCCCGCATGTGATTTAAATAATATGTACTGTGAAAAGAAGTCCTTAGTTCTATAAATGTAGTCATAAATGTTGGCAATAGAAGGAGGAGACGGAGGAGAAGGTGGGGGGGCTAGTCAAACTGCGAGTGACAGCATGAAATCTCACAGAAACAAAAGCAAATGTTGACACTTAAGGATGATGTCCTATTTTTCGAGTGTGTTGACTGAATGACTGTGTGTATGTGTGTGTGTATGTGTGCTTTAAGTGTGACGTAGTTTGCCAGCAACCCAGAGTTTGTGTACGTGTATGCGTGCATATATATGTGTGCGTATGTGCGTGTGTGTGTGAGTGTACACACACCAACAAGTGTCGTTTCAAATCGAACCTTCACCAAAAAAGTTGGAGGTCTGCAGCCTGTAGTTAATTAAAATACTATTTGATCTGATTGGCTCTTTCCCAATATTTACCTGATTCGTTTGAAAATTTGTGTGAAAACTTTGCAAGTTTTGTACCTTTTAGTTTTGAGCATAAAATTATAAGAAAACTTTAATTTTTGACTTAAAAACTTGGCTTCTTATTTTAATTTCAAATTTCTAAAATTGTTTCAAGTGAACGTTAATTCTTGAGATTTAGGTGATTAGTTAATTAAACACAATTATTTTAAATATATTTGTCTCATAATACATATATTATAACTATATTAACAATAAATATTTTAGCATTCAAAATTTGATAGAACGCTTGCTTGACTCCGGATAATTATTTATATGGTCCTTTTAGTATACATGTTGGGCTTAAAATAAAGCTGTAAGGAATATATTCATCAAATGAATATCTTGTATCTTGCAGATATCTGGAACATGTAGTAGCTGCTGTGCGGTGGCTAGGAGAACAAGGAGTCGAATCCACAAAATGCACCTTCGCCTGCGATCGGGTCGACGCCTGCAGACGTACCTGAAGATCGGCACCTGTGTCCTGGTGGGCGTCTGTTACTTTGCCTTCCTCTTCCGGGAGTCGCTCAATGCTTTCGAGCATCGGGAACGGGCAACGGCCGCCGAATTGGAGGCGGCGGAGTTCACGGAACCATCGAAGCAGCAGCTCAAGCTGAAGCGCCAACAACTTCAGCGTCAACGATTACTTGACCAGCAACGAGCCAATTCAGCGAATGGCAATGCCAATGCCAATGGCAGCTCCCCATTGACATCCAAGACGACGGCGATTCCGGCCAGCACTCTTAACCCGGTCTACGAATACTCCGAGGAGCTTCACAGTCGCACTGAACGCGACCTAAAGCTGCGTCGCGAACATTTGGCGACGGTTTGCGAGCGATACAGTCTGCAGGAAAAGTACCCACCGAATCCCTGGGAGTTCTTCATCTCGCCCGGCCACAACAATCTGGTCTGGTGCAATGTCTTCAAGGCGGCCAGCAGCACGTGGATGTACTACTTCAACATTCTGGGTGAGTCTGCGACTGGGACTGGCAGTAAGATTCCCAATAAGAATCTCGACAAAAATTACAAAATTGCTAAAAAGCCATTTTTTTTAAAAACATTATAAAAAAAAATACTAGCGAAGAGATTTTTGAAATTTTTTTGAAATTGAACTTGAATTTGAAAATATTGAGGATAAAAGTTAAAAAAGTAGGCGTTCACAAAAATTCGAATTTTTCAATGATATAATATTTTATATAATATAATATTATTTTTGCTATGATGACAATAGCTGTTAAAGTAAAATAAAATAAATAAAATTCTTCACAGAATTGAATTAATCTTAAAACGTACTTTAGGTATCCTAGAGAAATCATAGAGTCTTATAAATAAAATCTCTTTACGAGGTAAAAATCTAGTGACGAAAACATTTTCATGTTCCACAATTTCTGATATTAAGTTTTGGGACGAATAATGTTAGTTAAGTGCAGTTGTCTAATAAAGTATTGTAACAAACCTAATGTTAAATTACTCATAATTTGAGCTTACGTTATGTTAAGTTTGACATTAATAGAAAGGTCATTTAAATTCCGATTAAATGAGATCTTAACATTGTAACCGCGAAGGATGAAATAGCAAAACAGAAGGCGAACTACAACATCAAGCTATCTTCACATCCAAATCTTCTTGCAAGGCGTCTAACTCGGGTTTGCAATCGAACCCGCCTCCACCGCAACGACCTCCCAGCTCAGCAGTAATATATCGGGGCCCCCAGACCTTAATCAGTCGTCAAGACTGTAAATAATTTATAATTATAAGATTTTTAAACTTGCTGTTAGTCCCGATAAGGAGAAGATCCAGCAAATAAAGCAAAAGTATAATAAAAAAAAAAAAAAAAAATGATACATAACTTTCCTTAGCCCATTAAGTACCCATTGAAAATTTTTAATTTTTGTAAAAGTCTACTTTTGAAACTTCTTTCCTTTGGTTTAAAAAAATTGTATGATGCAAAAAGCTTCTCTAGACAATTCTAATAGTGACTACAATTTTTTTTTTTTCAAAAATCTCTTTGCTAGTATTTATTTATGATTTTTAGACCCCGTACTTTAAAAAAGTGAAGGGGTCTATTAACTTTTTCACAAAAAAAATGTGCGTAACAGGCAGAAGGAGGCGTGGCAGACCCCATAAAGTATATATATTCTTAATCAGCATCAACAGCCGAGTCGATATAACCATGTCCGTCTGTCCGTCTGTAAGAGCGCCTAGATCTCAGAGACTATAAGAGCTAGAGACTCCAAACTTGGTATGTAGGTTCGTCTATATTGCTTGTTTTAGATTTTGGATCGAACCAATATATCATATAGCTCCCATAGGAACAATCAGTTGAAAATCAAGTCTTAGTATGGAAAACTTTTTTGCTGTTTGAGATGTTTCAACCAAACTGACAGAATATGCATAAAAGATAGTCCCATACATACTGACCAAATTTGATAGGAACGATCAGTCGAAAATCAAGTCTTAGTATGAAAGTCTTTTTGTTGTTTGAGATATCTTAAAATAATAAGTACGGGGTCTCCGACAGTCGAGTACCGCTCGACTGTAGCACCGCCGACAAGTTTTATTTTGATTTTTAATCTTAGTTAAATTTTATTTTTCCTTATCCTTATTTTTGATTCCAATATTTTGGTTCTTCCCTTTTGTAATTGCTACAAATTCTTATGAATTCCTATGAATTACAGGGAGCATTATCTATGGATATATAAACTTTTCAGTTGTGATAAAAGTTATTATTATCAACTCCCATCAATAGATTTAATGCACTGTTTCGACTTGTCTTCCGATAGCTGGCTACGATCTCAAGTATCTGCAGCGAACGGAGGTGCAGCCTCTGGAATTGGCAAGACAGCGGTTTCCACGTCCTGAGCTGTCCGAGCTGCTGGAGCTGTTGCCCAGTGCGTTGTCCTTTCTGTTCGTGCGCGATCCCTTCGAGCGCATCCTGAGCGCGTATCGCAACAAGCTGGAGGGGAGTCGCAACAGTTTCTACAAGGCGCTGGGCACGAGGATCGTGCATCGCTTTCGCCGTCGCAGCACGGGAGGTCCTTGGCCCCGTTGTGGTCCCACCTTCGAAGAGTTTGTGCGCTTCCTTATCCAGGAGCACAAGGAAGGACGGCGCTTCGACGAGCACTGGGCGCCAGTTTACAGCTTCTGCACGCCGTGCAGTGTCAACTTCAGCATCATTGGCAAGACCGAGACATTCCAGAGGGACTCGGAGTTTATCATCCGCCAGGCGGGTCTCGAGTCTCTGCTGCTGGGAAAGTTGCCGCGTCGCAAGCTGCGCAAGATTGGAAACCTGGCCAAGAGTGGCATCAAGTCCGAGGCGTTGGTGGAACGTTATTTCGCCGATCTCGATCGTTCAACACTGGACCAATTGCTCAAGATATATCGCATCGATTTCGAGCTGTTCGACTACGATTTCTTCAAGTATTACGACATGGTGCATCCATGGAATCTCGAGCAGAGTACCCAGCCAGTGGGAACTGGGAGTGGGAGTGGAACAACGACTGTGTCCACATCCCAAGCAACTGAAACTCACGATTAACAATCTTATTCATGTACCTTTTACACACGATCACGAAAGAACCGAATGAAATCCCAACCGAAACTACCAAATCTACCAAATTTACCAAATCTACCAGAATGTAAGGCCAAAATCAACGTTTTCCAAAAACGTCCAACTTTCGACCTCTCTTAGATAAATGTTAACTAAACCAAAAACAACAACAACAACAAATTCAAGCGAATCAAGAAACCGAAAAACCAAATGTTTTGTAGATAGAAAGACGAATTTTGATGGATTTTTTCAGAAACGATATAAAAAAAAACAAGAAAAAGAAATCGAAAGAAATTTACAGCTCTAATGCCAAGCATCTTTTTAGGTGCCATCGTGGCATGCGGCATGTGGCATGTGGCATGTCTCGTAGTTAGTGCTAAGTACTTACAATTTACAGTTACACCTTAAATTTAACTCAAACACTTTTCGATGTATCTAAATACATCAGAAGACGACCTCTATACAAATATCTCGCCTGCTGTTTTTCAAATCGAAGATTTAAGGACACAACAACACAAATATATTTACATCACTTATGTACATCAATACTTCAATAGTTGAATACGCATACAGTTAGTCAAGCAATTGTTTTGACCAAATAATACAATTCACATACTTCTTGTTTATTTCCAAATTAAAAGCCAAAGATTTCTGAAATATGAGAATTCATTTATTTGTCCAAACAATTAATTGACGTACTGTAGGCAAATCCCATTAGTAGCATTCCCATTCCCACTTAAACAATATGTACAGTATGTACACACACACACATACACATAGGTACATAATTATATATGTATGTATATATGTATGACACCTTTTATACATACATACGTATATACATGTATACATGCATTCGCACGTACATACAACATATGCACTTATATGAAATTTATAAAACAGGTCTTCATCCCACGTCTTTAACTTTTGTGGACTGGATGTCTTTTTCCTAGGCTAACGATAACGATTACGATAACACGAACGATAGCGAAAGCGATAGCTTAAGAACGATTTATTGTGAACAACAAACCAAAGATAACGATATCGATAACGATCAACAAATTTGAAAACCAAATATTCCCCGTAAAAGAAACAAAGCTAGAAACTTTTCATGTGATGTTTAAGATTTACATTTACACATAAAATATACTTATTATATAATATTATATATATACATATATACAGACATACATATATGTGCATAACATTTAAAGTAATTAAATTAAATTAGAATACTCATTTTGGATTGTATTTCGTATAAATTTAACCGAAAACATGCAACAAATTTAAAGTTAGGGATACATGATATTATTCTAAATATATAAGTATTTTCAACCTTTTTTCGTTGTAAGCAAAACAAAAATTCTAATAAATAAATCTCTAATACCAAAATGTAATTCATCGTCTTTTTGTTTACGTTCATGGACATTTTTTGGAAATCTGTTTTTACGACAGAAGAGCTATAAATTTTTCCTTTTTGAACTATAAAAAATTTAGGAAAAAGAGAGTTAATAACTTTCGTATATGAAATCGCAACTCGAAAAAAAGATTTACGAAAATTAGCAACAAAAGTCTTCTTAAAATAATCAATCCCAAGAAAAAAGTTATTTGGAAAAATAAGAAACTCGCAGAATTTGTTATTATTTTAGCTCTATTTGTGATATACATATGTATGTAAATGAAAAAAATGATTCAATTAATACGCAAATTAAAGTTGAATAATTCCAACATTTATTTTTTCTTAATTCAAATTGATTTTTATTATATTATATTTTGTTATTAAAATCTTATATCAGATTTGTTTATTAGTTTATTGATAAAAATCCACAAAAACCTTTTATTTTAAAATGTTTTATTCCAAAAAGCTTAATAATATCAGTTGCTGATTCATTCCTAAGGTCCTTGCTAAAATCTAAATACACTTCGTTTTTAATTTTCTTCTAATTTTTTTTATAAGCAAGAAATTTTTAAAATATTTATAAAGTCTATCCAGTATGGTCCCATATGTATAAGGGAAGTAAGTCAGGTAATTCAAAGAGAAGTTGCGATTTTCGTATGATGTTATTTGATCAACATTACATATATATAGAGGCTAATAATTATTACAGAAACAGAAAGGCATATTCTTTTATTGTCTGCAAATTCGGAAAGAGTTCCTGATTTACAGACTCCATCATGGCTGAACATTTCTTGGGCAAATCTTTTTAAGGCTGTCACGTTCCGTCCGCCTTTGTACTGTCGGACATTTCTTCCATCCTCGAACCACAGAATCTGTGGAACTGTTCGAATATTCAAATCATGACAAACTGAAATGTTTGATTCACAATTGTACTCAGTCACACATAAGTTAATTTCATGATTTTTCATTTCCTTTGCAAGTTGATTCCAAATCGGAGACAATAAAACGCAGCTGGGACAACCGGGCTTATAAAATTTGATATAGAATGTTCCCTGGGAAATGGTGGAATTGAAGTCGTGAGGTTCCAGCTTGAATACCTTTTCTGATCTGCAACTCCTTGTATCTGTATCTGGTAAGCCTAAAACCCTCAGTAAGGCGAGCAGACCAAGATTGATGGCTACCTCTTTGTACTCATCGTTATTTTTAAATAAAACTAATCTTGGATAGCTTGTAACATTCTTCTCGATGCAAAACTCTTCATGTGTCATACAATTAATCGCCCCAATTGTGATATTATTATAGCTGATGATTTTATCTTCTACTGTGACTTTTAATTCCGTTAAGAGGGTATATAGGCGCGAACACTCCACACAACCGGGCACAATGAATTCCACAAGAACAATTCCTCTTTTCATGCACTCTTCGAACCCCTCGGGATCCAGCGAAGTATTCGACCATAAAAAAAACCTCTTTACGAGGTAAAAGTCTAGTGACGAAAACATTTTCATGCCCCAAAATTTCTGTTATCCAATTTTGTGACGAATAATATTAAGTTTTACATATAAATTATTTAAAACAAAATTTTTGCCCTTTGAAATGCCTATTCAACGATATATAGATCGCATCTGTAGCTTTTATCGTTTGGATGCTATGGGGCTTTCAATTTTAGCGGTTTTTAGCGATTTCCCGCTAAGCTAGCGATTTTTCGAAAAAGTCGTAGAGCAAACGTTTCTAGATTTTTTAACAGGAACAAGTCCTCATTCAAACATTTAAGCTAAATCAACGATTTGATCCAAACAAACAAACAAACAAACAAACAGACTGACTTTTCATCTCATTTTCGGAAGGCCCCTAAAAATTTCAAAATTAATTATCTTTCAAAAAGTTGTCCGATTTCGATGATCGAGGTGTCATTCGACGCGTATTTTTGATGAGAATTGTAAACAATTTTACGAAAATTCAAAAAGGCTCCAACGGCCCCATTAGCTCGAATCATTTAAATTTTGCCCCTCCCACTTACACCTGTTTATCTCACGAACCAGGTGAGTTTTCAAAAGTCTTAGTATGCACATTTGTAAGTTTAATTGATACCATTCGATCGGTATATAGCTCGACCTAATCGGACAGTCATAGCAAATCTTCCATTCTTCCTGTGTATATATGCTAGTCGCCTTCGCACCCTTCGTGCTGCTTTCGTCACTAGCGCGGACTGCCGTCCGCAGTGATAATTAATATGGAGAAGATAAACAGCCGTGGACGTCGGGTTACAATCCAGTGGCATTCTGATTCAATCCACAAGCTAATTGAAGCTGTGGAGGAGTCAGAATGCCTCTGGAATGTATGTAGTGAAAACTACAAGAACCGGGAGGCCAAGGAAGCAAGTGGGAAGCAAGCTCTGTTTCATCTTGGTAATCCATGTCATTCAGAAAAATTAAAAACAATGTTAAAGGTCCGAAAAAACAACAAATAAAATATTAACTTTGACGTTTATGTTTTCACAAATGTGTAGAAAAACCAACTTGCTCGATGTGCTTTCACCTTAATACTTTGAAATAATTTAAAATCGGCTCGTGCCAGTTGTTTTTTTTATACAATCTCCTCATTTGAGCTTAGCACAATGTCACTTAATCACATAACCAAATCAACTTACACACTGCCTCGAAAGACCGAGTTGCACACGAGCACTCCGCGCTTAAACAGTCTCAAGAAGAAACTTAAAAGCAAGAAGACACGTATTTTAAACCGATGCTTAACGGACAATGGCCAATCTCCGAGGCTTGCTGAAGATGTCAATCGGAATCAGAGTGAATCGAGTAGCTGTGACGAAGATGAATTGGACATAGAGCTGCACAGTTGCTTTAAGCATGTGACTGAAACCGTGCCAGATGTTGATGAGACACACGTTTTCGATTTGGAGAAGCGAATTCAGTGTTATACAGATGTTGCTCCTGTTGACTGCAGTACTCTTCATTCAAGACCAGCGAAATTCCATGCTCGTGATCGTCTCCTTGGTGAGCCTCAGCAGCAAAAGGTTGAAAATTATCAGGCTATTAAGATGATGAAGGAGATCACATTGTACAACTTTGAGGGAATTGGAAAAGACGGAACATATAGTTCAACTATTTCCGTGGCTAAACAACTGACTACACAACACAACCGGCAATTGAGTAAGCTAATGCCGAGATTTTCCCATATAAATATTCCTTAAATATTACTCTTGTATATACTTAGCTTCATCCGAGTTACTTGTCATCGCCATGCGTAACTTTTGGTTCGACAACTTGGAATTAAAAATCGGAGATAATTTCATGCATTTGGATCGCTATTTATTTCAGTATTTTGCCTATGCCTACACAGATCATAAGAATCATTACCTGGAACTGCCCGCTCACAAGGCGCCCGTGCATCTAATGGGCGATATATACAATTGGTTGATCAATGACAAGAATGAGCTGATACTCGATGGTAACTTCGTACCCACGTACGCGTTGGTGAAATATCTAGACGTCCGTCGTGTGTTGGAGCAGTATTATTATAACTTTGCGATCAGTGGTAAATACGGATTCCGGGAGCAAGACGCCTTTATGGCCTATTTGACGGCACGCCAGATGCCATGCAATGATCTGATAGCCATATTGCTCAGCCGAGTTCGCAAGTGCTTTCTGCCACTGGTCGCATCTAGCGAGTTTCTTGGGATGAATGCGAAGGAGGTAATTTTTCTGTTCAATCAGGATACCCTTTGTGTGAACAGTGAGGACGAAGTGTTCTTTGCCGCCGTACGCTGGCTGGAACACGACTGGACAAAACGTCAGAAATATCTAGCACAAATTATGGCAGCTATTCGCATGCGCTTGTTATCACCCTGGCTGCAATGGTCAATTATTTATAAGCCCGAAAACAAAGTGATTCGAAAGCTCGGCTCAAACGATCGAGTCAGAGCGATGCTCTGGGATGCCTGCTTGTTTGGCGAGGCGTCTGTCAACCATAAAAAGCCATCAGATAATTCTGAAAATGCTGTTAATCGCAAGTACAATCAAGCCAATGAAGTGCAGCGTTTCTGGGTCTACTGTCAGGGCATACCTCATCACCATGATCTCAACTGCCCGTTGTATCGCAAACTAACTTACAGAAACTTCAAACTGTTTCTGATTCGCCTGCACACTTCTAGTCAGAAGTTCATCAATGCGATCCAAGAGGTTCCACTAAAACATTGGAACACCTATAAATGCTGCAAGTACAATCATATGCAGCATCCGAAATTTTTGAATAGGCCGATCCCACCTATATACAACATTTATGATCTGTAGGCAGTTTCCATATTTGTTTTATATTTTTATAGAAATCTATTCGTAGCCAAAAAATTTTAAATAAAAATTTCAATTCCCAACAGGCTTGATTTCAGGCTTAAAAAAGTAAATCCCGAAAACAATTGAATTAAGAATTAAGTATTACAATTCCGAATACTACTAAATTCTGACAAATTCTTAACACAAAATTGGATATCAGAATTTTTGGGGCATGAAAATGTTTTTCCAACTAGACTTTTACCTCGTAAAGAAGTTTCTTTTTATGAGATATCAGAAATTTTGGAAATTAACAATTCTTTTGACTTATATCTTTACCAAAAGGTGCTACGTGTTTGTAGAAATATACCTCGGCGCAATGGCCAAGATATTTCAAAATACAAACGTATTTTGGACAATGCACTATGGTAAAAATACCCGACATTTTGGCATAAACTCTAAATACAAAGATAGACCCTTGAAATTTGGCATAAACTTTAGTTAGACTGGTTAAGAACTTTGAATTTTTTTTTGGTATTGGACCTCGCCTTCACTCTTCCGTCCCCATACTATTATGCGAAAAAGTGGAAAAAATTTTATTAAAAATCTAAATATATAGCTAGAGGCCTGAAATATGACACAAAGCTTAGTACGTATATAATATTAAAAAATATAAAATTTATTTTGTTATTTAATTAGACCTTGTCTTTATCCCCTCTTCCTCCCCAACTAAGAAATAAGTCAATTTTATAAAGCAATTTATTTTAAACTTTTCGTGTTTGCTAATTAGACTTAAGTATAATTAACAATTTAGCTTGTTTTTTAATTTGACCATGTTTTCACCTCGCTCCCCATCTGAATCTGAGAAAAATCCGATTTTCAGCCAACATTCACACCTACAACATGTAATTTTTTACGAAAAGGAACAATAACGACCTTTTTTTAAATACCTTTATCAACTTTATCCATATTTATCAATTTTTATTATGCTTACGAAACAAACACAATTGGCTCTGAAAGTTGCAATTATTTTTCACGCGCTTTTTCAGTTCAATCAGCTGACTTTGAGCGCGCTTAAAATATTAAGGCCCGAAAAATCCAAACAATTTATTTTTGGTTGCTTTGGAGTTTTTGATTTAGGAAATAAAAAAAAATTTTAGATACTGAACAAAAACCATTTTGAATTAATGCCTAAATA
>JBAMBJ010002675.1:0-36614 GCA_037043495.1 Drosophila recens | reverse complement strand
TGAGTGTTGATTCAACATCAATGCGAGCCATAAGAGTTTGAGTTTGAGATACAATCGATTTCTCTGAATACCATTTCACATGCTTAGCCCAGGCCAGAACCTTACCAAGTAAAGTATACTTGACTTGGATCTCACTCAATGTGAAAGGTGCTCGATGTTTATTTCATTTCATTTCATTTCTTGATTTCATTGCAAAGTCTAAGAGTAAACAATTCCATCTTTTTGATTACTCAGCTCAGAGAGATAGCAGCTGACAAATAGCAAACAAAGACGCTGAAATGCAAAATAATTGAAGGTAATCGCATTATCTCTCTATTGGGTATTTAAATATTGCATTCTGATTTCAACTTAACTTATAATTTTGTCATTTAACAATGCATTTTCTCTTCAACACATATGTTCTATGCGTTTTGCTCACTTCAAAAATAAAATAAAATTTGAATCAGCTTGATTTTGTACTTCACCAAACACTTTTCTTTGGTGTGTTTTTGTTTTGGTGTTTTTATTGGTCAAAAACAACTTGGAATAAGACTTTCATTCAAGCTCACAAATTAAAGAGTGCTTGTAAAGAACACAACAAAATAAGTGGAATGCGCAAGTGATCAGTGATTTGTTTGAAAAATAAATAAATAGTAACTACAATACTTATTTGTTGTACGTGACCAAACTTCAGATAATTATTAAGAGTTTAGCTTAGTAAAATAATATTTTCTAAACAACGTTTTTCATTAAAAATAATAAAATTAAGTACGGAGAAGAATGATGGCGACAATTTTTTCTGTTTATACAAGCGATATTTGTGTATAAATTTTCGTAACATTAAGACCGTTTTTTTCAATGTCTAAATAAGGTGTTTGATAACTACTGGAAAGTATATTTTGACGTAAAATTTATAGAAAATACTGTCAAATTTTAAATTATATCTTAGATACAGTTTATATGTACATTGAAGTTTATATGTATCATTGTATCATTGGCAGGAAAGTCTTAGAAACAGTCTGTCGTTCACCGATGCTAATATATTCCTATAGTTTTAAATTAGAATTGTATATTTTTGAATTCCGTAACAGCTACTTAACATGGCCTGCGAGTGTTATTCACAGCAATAAATATTAGCAACACATCTACTTAACATGCCTCAAGAATGTTAATAACCGCACGACTGTTATAAATGCTCAACATAGCAAATAAAATTTGAATAACGACTTGTCTTTTTTGGACATGCTTTGGCAAAATGTTAATGCTGCTCATGAATAAATTTCCAATTCGGTGAAAAGCTAAGCTGCTGCGGATTGTCTAGATGCAGGATGGAAAATCTGTTTCATTCAAAAATATACATACATATGTACGTACATAAGCTTATATCCTCTTTAGGAGCTAATCAACTGCTTGCTTTTCGTATTATATTTCAGTTTGGCAGACTTTTCCCAGAAGCTGCAAATTTGTGAATTTTGCATGTTGCGCGTTGCATTTATGCCAAAAAATTGAGGAAACTCGAGTATATAATGAATGGGAAATGAATACGTTTCATTTTAAAATGCGGCTTCAGTTGCACGAATCAAAAAATAAAAAAATAAAAAGGATTTTTTCCCAAAAGCCAAAGCTATTTATAGCACTGAGCTCTGGCATTCTCTCTGGCTTTACTTATATTTTTACACAATATAAGATATTTATCTCTATTTAACTGGCGTGGACGTGTGTTTATGTTCATGCGTGGCATTTAATGCGTCTACAACAACGACAACAACAACAACAACAACTATTTATGCACCTCAACCTGCTGGGAGTCTAAAGAGGAAGGTGGAAGGAAAGGAATGGGATGGGATGGAATGGGAACTGCCAGTTGTCAGTTGGTATGCAAAATATTTGTTAACAGAGCACAAACATATTCATTTTATTATGTTTGCCTCTTTCTCTCTATCTCAACACTGAGCCTACCCATCTCTCTCCTCTCCTCTCTTCTCCTCATTCTCTTCTCTCTCTCTCTGTCTTTCTCACGCTGAAAAGTATGCAGTGAGAAAATAAAATGACATACAATTTCATATTGCGCTTTTATTATGGCCGTGTAAAATAAATATTTGCCTTGGCGTCGTCGTGTTTGTGAGAGAGGCTGCAATGACTGCAGTTGCCACAACGCTGACAATGAAGGCTGCCACAACGAGTTGAAGGCACTTTAGCTGCCAGTTTAAGTTACTAGAACAATCTGCAACATGTTGCATATTAATTTGTCATAATGTACCGCCCCACAATCTTGTATGTCATCACCAAAACCAACTTACAAGAAACAAACTCTGAAAAAACAATCTCAACACGTATACTCTTATATGGTTCGATCTGATTTATTTCAGGCATTTTCTGAACGCTTGAACGAATAAATGAATCAAAGTTTTCCATTCGAATGTCGAATGTTTCCCTCAACAACATATTTGTGAATATGCCTTACTCCATCTTATGATACTTTTCTCTACTGCGAATGCTTTTCTCTTCCCTCCTTTCGCAATACACACTGGTCTGGATGGACCAATTTTTGTCTTAAAGTTTAAAAATTTGCATCAATTTAAAAGGCGTTCTAAATAAGAATAAATACTGTTATTTGGAATTTTAAATACAAAACGTATTAAATTGAAACATAAAATAATTCAATTTAAATTTACAAATACTTTGAATATACCTTAAAATGTACTATAAATCATATGAATTCAAAACAATCTCAATATCTAAAAAGTAAATGTTAAATATATTTCATATTATTTCATTTAGCTTTCTGGATGGTTACTTTAATGATTTTTTAATTTAAAATCCTTTTATCTAAATTTCTCAAATCAATTCATTACATATTATCTTTAAAATAATTTAAAATGAAACAGTAAAATATTTTATTTGATTACGTTTATACTTAGTATAAAGTCTATTAGAGATTATCTTATTCTTAATTTTAGGCTGAAATACAATTCCAAATAGTTATGGCAAAGTGTAAATTTATAAATTGTAGTTTAATGTTTGAATTTAAATTGTTGCTGTAGAATTAAAACTATTGGGACTCAATAGGAATAGCATTCGCTTAAAACTTTGAGCCACATTGCGGATGCGTAATTTTATTTAAATTTTAAGCTTTTAAAAGCATATTCAATTGTTCATTGCAACGAGAACTAAAAAGGTTTTTTAAAAGTTTGGTTAAATATAATGTGGATGGAGCTCTACATATTGGTCAAGCATAACAAGCTGATACAGTTTACCCGTAGTAGTATGTGTCATTTCTACATTTATGGGGACTTCATCAACACATTTAGGGAATGGGGCAAAAGTTCTTTGTAATACTTTAGTATAAATAAATGTACCCAAACTGGGCCATACGGCCCAGTCTGTAATGTTCCCCTTCTTACTCTTCTTTACGGTTTGTTTATGCTCGTTTCGCACTGCCTAATTTGCCACTCAGTTTTTGGTTCATGTGCAACCAAAAGTTACGATGAACCCGTCAAATAAAAAGCAAAGTTTGTTTTCGGCAACAGCTGCAAGATTGTTGCATTGTTTTCATGACTGCTGCTGGTGGTGCTGTCGGTGGTGTGGGTGCTGTGGGTGGTGCAACTGTCCCTAAGTTGTTGCCCGTTGTCGTCATGCAACAGCTTGTGCAATTCATTGACGTTTCAGACACTACCGACTACCGACTGCCTGGCTGGCTGGCTGAACGCATTAACATGGCAACAGGAAATGCTTTTCGCTATAAATGACACACTCACACACACACACACACACGCATATATACACGCATGCACAACTGACAGCTAAAGTCGATAAAGTTGTTAAGAATTATAACAGCATTGTCGATGCTGATTGTTATGTCTGCACACATCAACTAGGGACGGAAACAGTTTTTGATTTTCGCCACAGATACTCACAACTTAATTAGTGAGACTTAGAGCTAACAGAACTATAAATAGCGCTACCAGTCGATAGTAAGGACATCCATGAGATTTATCGAAAGCTTATCGAATGTTTTGCACTTAAAAAAAATAAATAGAAGTTCTAGAATCTAGATACTAAAAGCGTTTCATTTTATTTTTCTTTATTTAAAAAAAAAGATAAAAATATATCGCTAAATCATTTGCAGTAAACATACATATATTATAAAAAAAAATTATTAGGCATCTTAATAAGTTTAGTCTTTATAAAGTAAAACTATATATGTATATATATTTATTTTTTTTTTAGATTACTTCTAAGTATAATATGTTTGTATAATAATGTTAGGTAAATAGTATAATTCTTATAATAACTTTCTGCTCTTTTCCGCTTTTCACGTCGTTAAAGAACTGACATGTTTAGTTTTCTAAACTATATTCATCATAGTTATGCAAAAGCTGTCAGTTATGTGTTTGTTCAATTTCTGTATTGAATTATCGAAACAGTGACGAATGCTTTTCACAGTTAGTTAAGCACTTGTGTTGCCAGCGCTTAAGAGTATGCTATAGTTTACGTTCACTTCACAGAAATTGCTACGCGCATCGCACAATCGAAAGCAACAAAATAAAAACAAGCAAACAGGAAAACTACCCTCCCTTTGACTCTCTAATCTGGCTAACAGTCACACTTAGTTGCACACCCACACACACAGAGTGGGGCACACGCACAACAAACACACACCTTGCTTCGCTTGTTCGCTAATAAAGTTAAGCAATCAATAAAAATGTTGATTATGTGCGCCAGCAACAACAATATCAACAACTAGAGCAAAAGCTTTAAGAAACACACCCGCACACACACACACACTGTATTATATTTGTATGTAAATTTAATGCTATTCCGGCGAACATAACACACACAATATAATCAAAGTGTTGTTGAACGGACGCCTTTTAACAATTGTTGTGTCTTTCTTACTCTCTCTCTCTCTTTCTCTCCTTCTCTGTCTTTCCGTCTCTATAACTCCCTTTTTCTCAATAAGCGCTTTGCTTTTTGACGCTCGCCAAAGGATTTTGATTTCTATGCGCGCATTTAAAGTCCAACTGTTTGGCTAATCAGAAGTTTGTTAACGACTTACGTTTGTACAATATAAAACTGGGCACAGAGAGTGACACAAAAAGTGTGAATGTGGGAGAGTGAGAGAGAAGGGGGTGGGAAGGAAGCGTGCTCAATACTCGTAAATACATTTATGTTAGCAACAATTTTAATGAGCAATAAAATGTTGCATACTTAAGAGCGCACCGCAACCGCAACAACCAACAACACTCATAAATTATGAGCCTTACTTACTCTCACTGTGTATGTGAGTGTCGATATGTTTCGGTGTGCGTATGTGTGTGTGCGTGTGTGTATGTGTGCGTACACTTGCTTCACGCTTTGACACCTTTTCGTTAGACTTTTACTGGCACTTTTCAAAAGTTTTGCAACACTAAAAAAAACAAAAAAAAAAGAGAAAAATGAAACGTTTCTTGCAACAGACGCAAAGTTGCCAAACACCTTAACAATGCTCCAGTATGTGTGTGTAACACCCTTTTGGAAATTTCATTGTTTGGCTGTTGGCAAACAGGTATTTAACTTAAATTATTTTACAACAAATGAGCAAACTTTTTCTGCCTTGCGGCGCTAAAAGTGCTTAGAATTGAGTCAAGGCCAAAAAAAAAAGCTAGGAAGCTTGAAATACTTTAATGGCCGTCTATTTAATTCAGACTTGTCAGAGATGTGTGCATATGTCATTGAAATTACGTTGTTGCTACTCTGTATATGTTAATTATATACCCACAGTCCTACTTGTTTTTGTTTTAATTTTAACAACGTAGCCAAATTCTCACTTAATTAATCGGTGTGAAGGAAATAGTAAAATGGATTACTCAAATTTTAGATTTATCTCCAAATTATTTTACATAAAAATTAATTTTAACTATTTTTTGAAAATTATTATAAACAAATTTCAACATTAACATAATGATTATATTTCAAATTTTCTTGAACATTTATATCACTCAAACTTTAATAGCGTCTCCACTGTTATCCGAATATTGTTTCCACAATCTGGACGGTTTATTACAATATTATTATTGGCAATTCCACAGTAATTGTTTATTCGCTGCTGGTTCTGTTATTTATCACAATTCGTTACTGTTACTGTTTCTGTGACTGTTACTGTCTTATTTCTAGTACTGTTAATGTTACTTTTTCTGTTGTTGTTACTTCTGTTACTGATATTGTTATTGACATTTACATTTGCCATTCCTGTTCTACTGTTATGGACTGTACTTTTCTTTTGTATTTCTTAACTGTTCCTTGCTCCTTCCCATTGCTTTTCGCACAATTGAGTTACTCTCAACTAAGTATTCATTTAGCCGATGCTTAATTAAACCAATAGACAAACCACAGGCAAAGAATTTGCAATACTTCAGTCTTGCCTTGCATCGCATTCCCCATTAGAAAGTTAACAAGCAGCAAAGGCAGCAGATTCACTTCTCGAGAGTACAAAGAATTCCTCTCATATTTGCTGATAACTTATTGTGGCAGTTGCTTGAAATGCTTTCATATTAACGTGCAACTCAGCAGCAACGAGCAGCACAATGCTTACAAAAATAATTATAATAATTCTCGGGCAGACATTCCACTCAATTAAGACGCCTGCCCGTTGTCCTGTGCTCTATGCATACGAGAGTATAAGTATGTGGGCGTATGTATCGAAATGTGTGGGAGTATGTGTGTGTGTGTGTGTGTGTGTTGTGGAAGTTGTGGCAAGGTGTCCTGTGGCAGTGAAAGTCTACACCTGCCCGGCGCATGTTGTATGTGAGTATGTGAGTCCTACGTCAACAACTCCTCAAAGTTGCTTTTTATTTCCTCAGGAGAAGATCGTATGTATCCATTCGTCCATTCGACCTGCCGCATTTCATGGCATGCATAGAAACAGAAAAACGGAAAAAACGACAGTAGAAAGAGAAAGAAACTTAATGCTTGTGGGAAAGAGACAGGAATGGAAGATAGCAAGACTTGAGTGTGATTTTTATTTCCATATGAAATATTTGCCATGTTTTTTTTAAGTATTAAAATACTCCATCCAATCTCTCGACTCACCTTTCATCTGCTCTCTCATCCCTTCCTGTCTCTCTCGCTCTCTCTCTCTCCCCACCCTGTGGTTCTGCTGTGTGCCATATGAGACGCAATACGTTGCGTATACTTAATTTGAAGCCATAACTGCTTCATAGCCTCTTTGTGTACATACCATCAATCCAATTAGTTTCTTGCCTTTGTTTAATCAGTTCCGAAATGAACAACAGTATTTGGTTACATGTTGCAAAATAATTGATAATATTAATTAAATAATACGAGTATTTCGAGTAAGGGTCAGCATATAATTTAAACAGGTAATTGAGGTAAAGCTTAAGATTAGATAATCTGGTATACATGCAATTTCTATACATTTACTGATATAAGAAAAATGTTTAGCAATAGAAAATTTCTGTGTATTTTCGATGGTCGTTTAGTTTAATTTTAGTTTATTTACTTTTGGCTCTTATTATTATTTTCTTTTTATAAAAAAAAGGAAAAAAATAAAAAACAAGACAACGATTTTTCTATAAAATATCTGAATTTTTAATTTAACCAAACCAATAACTTAACTGATTGTATTGTTTTCAAATAAAATGCTTCAATATAACTGTGCCAAAATGTACACCAAACATTTTCATTTAATAACTGATTCTTAGAAGAAAGTGAGAATATGCAGGAAAACAATTCGTTATATTCCATTGTGCCAAAAATGTTCATTTTAAGCTCTATATAAACTCATAGATTGTCTTGAATTTCGCAGCGTAAATTAAAGAAAACTTTAACTTGCCAAATGTATAAATAAATATAAATTATTTCTATTTCAATTTACGTTGTTATTTCTTTTTTGTTTTGTTCTGTTCTTTTAATAATTTCGTACATATAGTTACATACTATGTTATGTTGGCACGTGCGACTGTCAGGGCTCATTGAATATTTCTGTGAATATTTGTATGAATTTTTGGAATCATCATCCAGGCCCATGGCGTTGCCATGCCTCCTTTTCACCTGCCACATTTCTTATGTTTATTTTTTTTTTGTTATTGCTGATATTGTTGCTTTTGCCGCTGCTGTAATTTATACGTGTTGTTTATTTTATGCCAATTTAATGCAACTTCCACACTCCACACTCACACTCACATACACAAAAACTCACATTCACACATAGCCGCAAGGAAAATAAAACAAGCGAGCCGCGATTTGACTGACGATTCTGAGTTTATAAGTGTATTTGTGTGTGTGTGTGGATTCTAAGTAGAAGTGTGTGTTACATGAAATATTTGACATATTGTCACGTTCAAAATTAAGTTCACAATTTTACTGCCAAAGCAGCTCAAGAAGCAGCAATCGAATCGCCCCAAGACAAGAATTCATATTTTCTTACGAAAAACTTAACAAATGGTACACTGCCAAATACCCTTTGATTGTTAAAATTTTCAGAATTTGTAGCATCGTATCGTAAATACTTCATATTTATTTATAATATGAAACTTACCACAAAAAAAATGTAATTAAAAATCATTATTAAATTTAAATGTAACACTCAAAGTAAAGTCCAGCAGCTTCCCTGCAATCACTTAAGCTGTAAACTAATTAAATATAATATAAATACCATATGCTACAATCATATATTGGTATTGATGCAGTGTGCAGATACCCTTTAATTGTGAAAATATCTTTAATTTCACATAATATACAAGTTATTCATTATATTACATTAAAAAAAAGAGATTGAAAAAACACTTGACAGCTTGTTCTTACACTTTACTGCTATGCTATGTGAGTAATTTAAACAAAATGATTGTATAAAAAATATAATTAAAAACAAAAACTATTTTTTTAAATACTTTCTTTAAAAGTACTTAATGCTAAGTTCTCTTAACTCTTTGTCATAAAACAAGAATAAAATACCTAGGAAATTCCCTAGGAAATTCCCAGTGTCACAGGAACACAGGCAGCCGATTAAACTGAAATCTATTTACACCATGTTATTACCCTTTTTATGACAATTTGCGAAATGTTGTTTGTTTCATCTGCAGCTGAGATAAATAATATATATAATTTGTATGTTTAATTTTTTTTACTAAGCTTTAAATTTGTCACTCAGCTAAAATTTGAATCATAAAAAAAAGTCAAGAAGAATTTCACTGTCTGAGTTGTTTCTGCCGTTGCCATTGCCATTGACGTTGCTATTCATTAGATGCGCTTAATCAACTGTATTTTGAGTTGTCTGGCATGCATATGCCACATGCCACATGCCGCATGCCACATACCACATTAAAATTGACTTTACGCTACCTACGCAAATTTTATGCTGCAAATAAAATTCGCACAAAAAAAAAGGAGAAACATGGAAATAAAACTGAACATGGAAAATGGCGAATGAAAAATAAAAAGAAACCAATAAAGCAAAACAACACACATACCAAAAAAAAAAGCAGAAAATGATGCAAAAAAAGGCCAAGAGAAAAGCGTTGGGAAAGTTGCTTTTGGTTTTTTCCGTTGCCTAGCAAAACGTAAATAATTAAAAATGAAAAATTCATGTTGCTGTGGTTCTTCTTTTCTTCGACTTTTGCTTTATTTTTTCTGCGCCCACCTGCTGTGTGTGTATGTGTAGGTGTAGCTGTAGCTGCAGCTGAAGCTGTGTAGGTGTGTTTTATCTTTGACTTTTGAAAGGATTATGAATCTGTAGACAGTATATGAGAGACTAAGACTAAGCACAAAGTGGACAAATATTCCCCAGCAGGATCACAAGGGAACAGGTGACAAAGAGATAGCAGAAAGAAGAAGACAGGGAGCAGTGAGGTTCCCCGGGGGAGTATGGGAACTGGACCGAAAGGGTCGCCATGACATGACACTTTGAAGACGTGCCGCATCGCAAGCAATTTATTTGTGGTTGAGGGAGTTACATTCAAATTCAAATTAAAATTTTTCGGCTGCGCTCACGAAGTTGACACCTTTTGCTGCCCATCAGTCACGTTCCCCTTTCCACGTGCCCCTTCTGTTCATTCTGCCATCAAGCCAATGAAATCATTTGAGTATATTAATTACAGGGTGACCAGAAAAAACGGAGACAAACTTTAATATGTCCGTAAGCAAAAGTATGTTACCGGATTTAATTAAATGTTATTTTATCGTATTCTCCATTCTTTTTTGTACTAGTCACAACATTTTTTATCCATTGCTGTTAAATTTTCCTGTGGTTTCAGAATGTCAAGTAAACGTTGTGCAATTTTAGAGCTGTTTCATCAAGAAAAACGTCAAATGTGAATTTGTTCGTTTGCTCGAGGTGCCTAGGTAGACTGTGTCCAAGGCCACCCGCCACTTTAATGAGATTGACCATGAAGGCTTTCGTCCGGGAAGAGGAAAAAAAGCACCGTCAATACTTCTGCCAATCGTCAAATCATTCGAAAGCGGGTGATGCGAAATCCGAGGGTCTCCATGAGGAAAATTGCCCGTGAGACCGGAATGAAACGTGATTCTGTTTGGTAAATGGCGAAGAAGCACCTTGGACTCAAGCCGTACAAGCTCAAAAAATTTCAGATCCTCACGGATGAAAACAAGCGTGTGCGACTGCAAGATGCCACCAACTCAAGCGTCGGGCCGCAGGTCGGCGATAGGAGCGCGTCCTTCTCACGGATGAGAAGCTGGTAACCGTCGAGCAGGCTCACAACCACTAAACTGCAGGATCTGGTCCGCCGAACCTTCGGGTACGTCGGCCATTGTCAAAATCGCCAAAATCCGAAGTCCGTTATGGTCTGGGGCGGCATTTGCGCCAGCGGCAAGAAACCCCTGGTTTTCGTGGATCAAGGGGTTAAAAGAAACCAAGAAGTGTACCGCCACGACATTCTCGACGACGTGGTAATTCCTTGGGCCCAACTGCACTTCGGCGATGCGGACTGGACTTTTCAACAGGACTCTGGCCGGCTCACAAGGCGAAAATGACGCAAGACTGGTGCAAAACCCATTTTCCGGACTTCATCTCGTCTGCTGAATGGCCAGCCTACTCGCCGGATCTCAACCCGATGGACTACAGCGTGTGGTCGATATTGGAGGCCAGGACCTGTGCTAAGCCTCACAAAAGTTTGGAGGCGCTGATGCAATCGCTGCTCTTGGAATGGAACCGACTGTCTCCCGAGGACCTGCGGCCCATGGCCTACAAAATTTTAAATCACGTTTGGACCTGTGCATGGCAGCTGGAGGAGACCATTTCGAAACCGGCTGAGAATCTTACTACTAGTGATCCACTTTATCGTTACTAATCGTTGCTTTGCTAAATTTCTCTCGTTTAGTAAAATTATAGTTAAAAATGTTTGTCTCCGTTATTTCTGGTCACCCTGTAAAAGCACTCGGTAAATATGCTGGCAAAAAGTCCAAGCCATGGTCATGTGCCCGGCCTCGGCTGTGCCCCAGCTGTCGCTTCCAGGAACCCCAAAGAGAGAGGACGCTGCAAAAGCAAATTGGATTGCTGTGGCGATGGTACTAAAATAAGAGAAAACAACAGAGCCAGTGAAACCAGGATGCTTGGCACTAGGGATGAGCATCGATATATTACTAATAAAATTGTTTCGATACAGAGAAACAATATTTCAGTAAAGAAGTAATTGCATCGTTGCATCGATTTTAGATACGGTATATAGGGGAAATTTGTATCTGCCAAAGTACACAACGCATTATGTAACAGTTTTTCAATCAACTTAATTCCGTTTCGATATTTGCACAAAGTTCACTTAGTTCTTTCCAATAATTTCGGCGCAAAAACAATGTGACAATGTGTCGCTTTAAGATGAACGTTAAAAAAACTGCAATGTCTTTCGCGTTTTAAATTCCTATTTCGTTCAGTGTACAAATTTTCATAAGTTCATTTGGCTTTTAATTATGACTGTTGTAGAGCTCCCTTGCATTTGAATTTGTTTGCTCCTTGTTATTTAATGTGATAATTTTCCTTAAGTTAATTGCGATACTATGTACATATTTTTCTCCATATTCATCCCTACTTAGCACTTACTTAACCGCTCCCCAGTTGAGCCCAAACAGCGTTACCGTCAGGATGCTTACCAGCAAATTATCAAGGCAAAAAGTTCAATAGCCAATTCCCCTAGCGCCGCTTTCAAGATCAACACCACAGCATTGGCTTCTCCGATTGCGCCATTTGCATTAATTGCGAACGAACCACACATACACGTACACATACATACATATACATTAGGGTGTCCCTTATTTGGTCAAAGTCAATATTTTTAAACGCATCGGCAGTCATGAACGATAGTCCCAGCATCCTACATTCACCTCAATCGGAGTATAATAACCCGTGCCGACTTGGATCGGAAAATTTCAAAATTATATGGGACAAAAAAAAATTTTTTTTTTTTTAACTTTTTATTTTTATTTTGTTCATTAGGTCTAAAGAACTCAAAACCAAGTTTTCACCTTGATCGGAGTACGATAACCCATTCAAATTTGCTTTGAAACATGAAAAATCATCGAAAAATGTATAATCAGTGTTAAAACACTGTTTTTCATGTTTCAAAGCAAATTTTAATGGGTTATCGTACTCCGATCAAGGTGAAAACTTGGTTTTGAGTTCTTTAGGACCTAATGAAACAAAATAAAAAAATAAAAAGTTAAAAAAAAAAAAAAAATTTTTTTTTGTCCCATATAATTTTGAAATTTTCCGATCCAAGTCGGCACGGGTTATTATACTCGATTGAGGTGAAAATTTATTTCATGCTTTAGACTTAATGAACAGAATAGCCCGTATGCGGTAAAAAATTGACTTTTACAAATAAGGTACACCTTAATATACATATATATAAATGTATCTACGTATCTGCGTTGCTTGTTCGTGTATCTCAGGCAACGATGTCGCCATTTTTTGGCCCATTGCATGCGATTTTTATGTCAGCTGCGTTGCCGCGATGCCCCGTGGCCTCCTTGTCTCGACTGACATTTATGAAGGCCGCCGCTTGAACGCTCTTTTTCAGCATAGTTGCCAAGCAGAAGACTTAACTAGTTGTGAAACTCAACTGGATAAAACAGCAACTAGATACTTAGTTTTTGAAAATAAGCATGTTAAAACAAATGTACCTCTTTAGACAGATTGTCAGACCTAAATTTAACTATTTTTCAGTATATTTTAATTTAACTATGAAAGACAATTAGATTATACATATTTTAAAAATGAACCCTACACATTGGCCGTGTTCACCAGAACTAATCAATCAGTAATCATGTATCACAAATCAAAAAATTGTTGATAAACTTCTGCTGAACGCTTTGATGAAATTTTAAGGCAAAATCGAAGTTGTCACTTTTTCTAATGTCAAAGCTTTTAATATTTATTAAAAAAATGTAAAACAGTTTGGCGCAAAATGCTTAATGTAATGGGAATGAACACAGCAAAAGGCCAGATTTAAAAGAATAGATGATAAGTTGCATTAATAAATAATTAAGCCAATATTGTATGCGCATTTAATATTTTGTATAAGAATGTTTAAAGCACTTTCCCCCACCATATTCCTTAAAAATACGCAGACTCCGTCTTCTTTTCATTTAAAAAAAAAAAAATAATAAAGTGGTTTCCTTATTTATTTTGTCCTATTTTTTTTCAATTCTTGTGTTCTGTTGATTACGATTTGCTGTATAGATAACAAAACATCACAATCAAAAAATTTTAACGTACTATTTTGGTGATGAATTTTCAGTCATCATAATCACAAAATTTGAAATCACGATTGCTCATCACAGCCGTTCACCAGAAGAATCATACAAATTTCATCGATTTTCTATTGTCGATTTGTTCTGGTGAACACAACCATTCACTTGTTATTTTTTTTTTTTTTTCTTATTTTGACTATTATTGTAAATTTATCTTATGCCAAGATAACATTTGTTTATTTCATTGTTTTATTTAACATCAATTAAAGCGTTCGACAAAAAGTTGTTTAACAATAAAAATAAAATTCAAAATAAAATAAAATAAAAAATACAATTAAAAACTAAGAATTCAAAATAAAAAAAAGTTGGCTTGTTGAAATCTTGAAATTATTTTGCTAAAAGTAACTAAAACTTAGAAACTCAGGTATATTATGTTAAATTTCTATACAACAATAAGCCTATTGATAATTCTTGTCTAATTTTAAATCCTTCATTCTTTCTTTGAAATTTGGCTTTATCAAAAACAATGTTTTGAGAATCAAATAATTTAAAGATTTTTTCAAGATATGTACATAGAGTGAAATATGTAGGAACTTTCATGAATTGCTTATTCAGTTCTATAAATGTTGCATTAAATATTTTATGAGCCCGCTTGAAGAGTTTCTATAGATAGATAGATATGTATCTGCGAGTCACTTTGCGATATGAATTTCAAATTCATAATTTTAATGTAATAAAAATTTATCATGAGTTTCACTTTGGCAAAGCGTTCTCAAACAAAAAGTTTGGCACGTTTCGGATCCGGCAATTCCCAAACGTGTTGTCCTTATTTGTAGTACACCCCTCCCACCCACAGCCACACACACATTCACACACACACACATTCTGGTCTCATACTATAAAAATATACTGTCACATGAGCCAGCCCATTTTTTTATGGTGCAACTGGAGACGAGCTGAGGGAAAACTGTAGTTTTTTTTTATAAAGCAATATTGTTGCTTTAATTTTTCAAGGTGCTTTTTGTGTGTGTGGGCAGGACTGTATCATTATTATTATTAGTCTATAATTACTTCTGCTAAAAACCGAGATGGAGCCTTGACCTGAAACTCAAATTCTAAATACAAAATACAAAATTCTAAATTCTAAATTCAAATTCAAGTGGAATTGTTTACTCGAGCAATACAGCAAGAAATCAAATTTGCATTTTCGCCTTTAGCTGTTTTCCCACTGTATATGTGTATTGGTATGTTGTTGCTCTGTGTGTTTGTGTATGTGTGTTGTGTGTATATTGTGTTTTTGCTTTTTAGCTTCTGTTAGTGGCATTTTGCTTTCATTTCACTTTGCATACACAACTCGCACTCTTGCTTTTACTTGCAATCTCTATTTCAATGTGCGACGCTTTTTAATTTACTTCATATGCCACGCCCCCTAGCTCCTAAGCTGTATCACCTTACCCTTTACCTTTACCTTTTTATCAATGCGCTGTCAATCAATTTCACTGCGAAACACGAGTATATGCAAATCATTGAAGTCCATATTAATAATATCATTTTTTTTTTGAGAATTTATTTTATTTTTTTTTTTAATTTATGCCCTTACTGCTTTTTCATTCCCTGTTAAAATTAGTAGCTTATGCTATTTTTTACATTTTTGTATATTTCGGATCATGTATTTTTTATTAAAGTAGGTATTCGGAATTTTACTGATAAATTAAAACTCAGCATAAACATGGCCAAAAAAGCCTAAAACATTTGATTTCACTCTAAAATTGAAAATATTTACAGAGAAGAATTTGGAAATTCGTACTTGAATCAAGTATTTTGTACTTGTTTCAAGAAAATCTGAAATTACCATTTGGATTCATTTTTTTTTTCTGAGGCCATTTGTAACTACATATTTGTGGAATTTTCTTCATTTTTTTTATTCTTAAGCTATATTAAAATTCTTAAATTTATCAGTAAATATATATTTAAATACATATTTATTTTTTTGTGTAGTTAAATTGGTTTATTAATTGTTTATTTAACATTCATATTAAGCTACAGGGTATCTACTAGTCGAGCAGTCGCCCTTGACAGCTGCCACGCTCGTTACTTTATTGAACTAGATTGTTCAACATCTTCTAATTGCATTGCACAAGTTCGTGCAGCTTTGTCTGTCAGTTATCCTGTGTAGCTAGTTATATCCTGTTATGCTGGCATTTTAATGCCAATCCTCATCACTGCTTCCCTCCCCCGTCACGCCCCCTGCCCGAATTGTTCATCTGACTGTGGCAACAGCCCAGCAACTATACATAGTAACCTGGTCCATTTCACTCCGTTTAGCTTCTTAGCTTGTTTTCATTAACTGTTTGGCTTTCAGTTAACTGCTGATGCAGGATTTGCCAATCAGTTCAGTTCAGTTGCTCGGCGGCATCGTCCTTCGTCCTTCGTCCTATATACTTTGTTCTGCCCCCTGGCTGACAGCATAAAAACACAAATTACCGCAAATTTGCAAATTTCTACAGGAAAAATGGAAAGATTGAAAGACATGCTGTTCATATGTGTGTGTGTGTGTGTGCGTGTCTGAGTGTGTGGCAAACAGGCACATTTTGTGGCATATGCGTTGTATTGATGACTCCTGCCGGAAGGACATTGCAAAACATTGCGATAAAAATCCATTTAGATGCGCAAATAAGCAAAAATCAACAAGGAAATTGACTTTGATGAGAAACGACAAAGGCAGACGCACACACACACAAATACACACACACACCAAATGCCTAGACACGCCCATTCCACATGCACGCCCCTTCATACATACATACATATATAATATGATGAGATATTTATTTGCGCTAATTTTTTTTGCCAGGCTGCAAATTATTTTTGACACGAGACACACACACACACATGTACACACATACATATATGCCTACATAACTGTCTCCAAGGATGCGAACAATTGTTTCCATTTTGATTTTTGCTCTTTCCCAACATTATTCCCTCCCTCTCGCTCTCTCTGTCTCTATCTTCGCTATCTTCTTATCTGGCGTAACGAATTTGACAGCTGTCAAAACTTGACTCTGCAGCCCTCAGCGAGCTCCGCACATAATTCATTTATTGACAGTTGAAGCAATTAAAGTGTGCCCCCTACTCCTACTCCTCCTCCTTCCTCTGCTTAACATCCACCCTCCGCCCCACTGCACCTACACACAAAGCTGTTAACCCCGCTGTCAACTCATAATACGTTTATTTTGCATTAAATTTGGGCCAAAAAAAAAGTTAAATGGAAAGAGAAAAAAAGGAACGCAACCTTCCTTCAATTTTGTGGCCGGAGCCTTTTTAATCGCATTTGGGTTTGCATTTCACGTGCTCAACTTGAAAATTATGTTTAAACAGCCTTAACAGCAAAAAATTAACAAGTAGGGAAGTGAAAAATGCCATTTAAAATCATCACTTTATTTGAAAATTGATTTAACGAATTTCCATTTCAATAATTAAATAAACTTCATGCTGAATTAATTTTATTGATTTCGAAACTAGAAAAAATTAAATGAATTTCTTTAAAAATGTATTCGTCAATGACTTTGATGAAAAACTGATATAAAAAGTATTGAAATACGGGGAAAAAATATAAAAAACTAATTTGCAATGCAAAAATCCATTATTTTTTAAATTATGTAAATAGATAATAATAAAAGGAAAAGGAATTCATTCTTTAAGCTAATTCAAGAGTTATCCTAAGCCATATGATTATGAAGGTTGTTAATATAGTATATTGTTTTATTAAATATTAATAATGCATAATAATCCAAATTAGAATTGGCATTAGTCACTTTTCGTTATGAATTATATTTAAAATGGTGCAATTGAAGTTGTGGCATGCTTGACTCACTAATATTTAAGGTCATCTATTGATTGGCAAAATTTAGCTGCATAATTTCTGCAGCACAACTCAATGTGCGTGTGTGTGTGTGCGTCTATACACAGAAAGTGTGTGTATGTGCCTTGCCAAGGGAACAAAATGACGCACATGAAAACTTCATTTGTATAAAGCTTTTAATTTTGTTGAAGGTACAATAAGCGACTGTGGCAGAGGGAGAAAGCAAATGGAAGACAGAGAGAGAGAATGCGATACTGTGTCAAAAATGTCAACTAACCATATAGGTATGTGTATGTGTTTGTGTGTGTGTGTGTGTGTGATGTCAATTAGAAAGGAAAGGTGAAAAGCGAGTTGGCCGGCTGCAAACTCTCTAAACTCATTTAATCAGCACAAAGCGTTTAATCTCGCAAAATGTATTACACACACACATGCACCACTGGCACAATACACACACACACACAGACACAACAAGGCATCATTGAGAATAGAACGTGATTACGCGCATATTATTCAGAGTACGAGTGTGTGTGCGTGTGTGTGTGTGTTGCCACCGTGCAAATTTAATCAGGTTTAATACACTCTATTATGAGCCTGACCAACGCTCTCTCGGGTCTCGGTTTATGGTTCAGTTGTCAGTTCTCAACTCTGAATCGAAATCGAAATCTGAATCTGAATTTGAATGTGTGTATTGAGTACTCGTGAATAATGATTCGCATTTAAAATGCGTTAGGCCAAATGGAAAAGCGAAAGAGAAACAAACAAACAACGAAAGTTCAATGCGGAATATATTGACAAAAAAAAAAACAACAGCAACAGAAACAACATCAAGAAAAAAATAAATAAATAAATTAAATTACAGATCAATTTACGGACACAGATACAGATAAACAAAATGGAAATGCAAAATCCACAAGTGAAACTTTCATTAATTTAAAAGTCAGCGAATTAATGAGCCCCATTTATCAAGTTCAACAAATTTACTCAAAATTATTTTATTGCAGTTTTTATCATTACCATTCCAAATGAGTCTAGCTAAATTTCACATGCTAAAATGTAATACTTTTTAAACAAGCTTTAATGCATTTTTGAATTAGCCAGCAATTGTGACTATATTTGTAATTGCCATTTGTAAAATAATGGTAGAGCTGTTAGGATTTATCTTAATAAGAGCTAAGTAGTTAATTTTGGGCACTGAATAAGTTGTGTCATATTTGAATCACTTTTAAACCGCTCAGAAATTTATTTTACTAAAGTATAAAAAATAGTTAAGCACATTCCATTGAAATGAGGAAAAAAAGAAAGTTTGCAAAAGCTGCATCAAGTTGATGATCAAGTTTTTGAGGGTTTAAAGTCCAAAATGCCAATGACAAGTTTCAATTAAGTGTACAGAAACATTCAAATATTCTTAGACATACACGCACACACACACACGCACTTACGCCGGTATCGTGTTGGCAATTGAAACGTTTTCATTTACCTCAGCTACCTATGCATTCTCCCTCTCTCTCTCTCTCTCTCCCTTATATTTCTCTCTTTCGTGCTTATTCTGTTTCTTTCGTCCCTGTGGCTTTGTTGTTATTGTTGCTGTTGGTTGCAAGCTGTTGGCCATCAATTTGCAAATTTTTCACCCGCCTGCCAACATGTGTGTGAGTGTATGTTTGTGTGTGCTACAAACCTTACCTGCGGCTGCAGTATTTTTGCTTTTGCTTTATTTGCATTAACCGCAAGCGTTTTTGTGGCTCTGCCCTTGTCCCATGTTCCAGCAACAGCCGCAGTTGAAATGAGTTTGGTGGCCAGAAAAATACAACGCAAATCAAGCAGCAACCACAACAAGTAACAAACACAAAAACAGCAACAACAGCAAGTACCAAACCAAAAAAAAAAAACATAAACAAAACATCAACAATAACAAATAATGCATAACGAGAATTCAATAACTAAATTGTAGCTCGTACACCACGCGGCGTATACGCAACGTCTGCAGTTTATTATTATTTGTTGCCTACTTTTGAGTGCGTCATCACATCAATAAATGTAATTACAATAAAACAATCCACAGACACTCGCACGCCCACAGTTTTATAAATAAAATATGCAGTAGTTAAATATAAACATAGCGTGCACAAATCGAAATAATGAATTGCCCCAGGGAACATAATTATGGCCCTGTTTCGACACGAGTTACAAAATTTGCACTAAACTTTGAAGCATTTGTATGTACTGCATAACTGCAAATTATTCGAGTAGGAAGCGAATTCTAAATTTGCTACTAAATTGACGCAAGATGAAAAACTCTCTTCAAAACTTAATGGAAAAATATGTGTTAGCAACAGCTTTAAACTTATCACAAAATTTTAATGTTTTGTTGAAAGTCCTTTCAATCTATAAGTATATTAAAAATTGTAGGAATTATATAATGGCTAAGGGAATATTTACTTGATAGAAACATAAGCAACCGTTCGTTTAAACAAACCTTGGCAATGTCTCAACTCTGATGGAGTAATCGAAGCTCAATTTCCCATAAAGTGCTTGCTTGTTATGCAGCAGTCGATTGACTTTTGCGGTTTTTCTGCCTCATTGTTTGGGCCAATTGGGCGAGCAATGTGGTCAAATCATAATCCCAAAGCATTCACCCAACTAATTGGCAACAAGTTGCACATTCCACAGTCTTGACAACGGCAACAGTTGCGGTTGTAGTTGTAGTTGTTAATGCTTATGAGGAGTTTGAATCCTACATAGAATGCCATACCATAAATTAAACAATTAGCCTTTGGTCTTTGGCAAAAGAGAAACAAGAATCATAAAAGCAAAAGCAACAGTAGCAAAATGTAAAGTGAATGGCGAGTGAAATGGAAAAGCGAAAGAGGGAAAGAGGCAAGAAACGGTAGTCAAAGGTTCATAAATCAATGCAAGTCCACAAGCCAAAAGGGCCAAAAGGAAGGAGTGAGGGAGAGAGAGAGAGACAGCGAGGAAAGGGCCACTTTTGGGCAGCCATTAATTATGCGAGTGTATAAGCCATCATTTCACGCCTAACAATATGCAATAAAATATGAGTTCTCTCTCTGTATTTGTGTGTGTGTGTGTGAGGCATTTAAAGCGAAGGCCAATGAATGAGCATCAAACGAAAAAAAAAAAAAAATAAAGAAAAACAACAACAGAAAAACATGGCGAAAAAAAAGGGCCAACAAAACGTGCGCTGATGTTGATTATAGCCACATTATGTATACAAGTTGCTTGTATCAGTTGTTGTTGCTGTTGTTGTTGTTGTTGCCCTTTTTGGCCTGTTGCTGCCGGCTGTTTAGCCCTAATGACCCCCCTTTGCGTTCTCTAATTAATTAATTGATTGTAATTAATTATTTAACGCAATGTTATTCGTCGTCTTTTTACAGTCTTTTCTTTTTGTCGTTGTCTGTGTGCTTCATTTCATGTTTGTGTGTGTTTTCTATGGTTAAAGTCTTAGATACATTCGATATGCATGTTTGACAAAACGAAACATGCTACAAGAATGACAACAAGACAACAACTAATGACATATCTACTACACAAGGAAACGTGTTGTCATCAACCGCAGTTTAGGCACTCGACTACGAAATATCCTATTAATTTATGGTATACATGATTGAGCTGTTATATCTGTATTTACGAATAAAGATGTAGACCTCAGATAAAAAAGCTCGCTAATGTTGACTTTCATGCCAATGAATGAGTAACGAACTAGTACAAGTGAATGTGAAACTCCAAACTTTCCACATTTCATAAGAACAGAAGCAAAATGAAATTGGTCAACAATAAACAGTGAAAGCCAAGTGAATGTGAAGATTCCCATGTTCAAGCAGAAAGAATTGAGAGATTGACCGAATTTGAAAATGAATAACGTTCTCAATGAATGTGGATTAAACCCAATACCAACAGCTGAAGTTGGCTGAAACTAATTCTCAGCCGAATCCTTAAAAAACTAAGAATCTTTTATTTAAAATCAAAAAAATTTGAAAAACTGTTAAGAAAATGAGATAATAATAATCAGATTTTGAATCATTGACATGCAATTATATCAAACAGTATAAAGTATTTTAAATTTATAAAACAAAACAAGTTCCGCAATTCTTAAATATGTATATAGAAAACGTCTAGATTGTAATAGCAATTAAACTTAAAAATTTTTTTTTAAGGTTGTATAATTTAAAAATAAAATATATATATGTAAATTTTATAGGGTTGAAGAATTTCGGGCAATGTGCCAAGGGCCAAACATTTTTTTAAATATTTTATATGTAAAACTTAATATTATTTGTCACAGAATTTGATATCAGAAATTTTGGGGCATAAAAATGTTTTCGTCACTAGACTTTTACACCGTAAAGATTTCAAATACCGTTCAGTGCAAAGAGTTGGTGAATAAGTTGAGTTGAATGCGATTATCATTCTGTTGAAAATCGAACAACCTGAAAACCGATATAGCCATTAAAAGATATGGAAAAGACGAACAAAAGAAAAGTCCAATCAAGTGGAAAGCTGCCTGTGGATAATCCGATGGTACAATATTACAATGGCCATTAGAATGTGCCTTCACTTGACCAAACTGCATGCTGAGAGTGGAGAATTCTCCATTCTGAGCTGAGGGCGGGCAAATAACTTGCTTGCTGACCAGGGACCAAGGGAACTGATTAATGGCCAGCGAGGTGTACTAGACAGTGCAGAAAAGAGAAAGTAAAATAGGAAATGAGAATGAAAATGAAAATGGAACTGGGTTGGAGGGACAACAAATGGTCTTGACAACGTGGCGTATGCGCATTGCAAGAACAATTGCAAAATTTGGCAATTGGTTTGGTTAGCTCGGTTTGCCGCTTGGTTTAACCACAAAATATTGAGTTAATCTATCAAGCAGCTCTTATGTCCTCTGTGTGTGTTTGTGTGTATCTGTTGGGGATGGGTATCTTCTAAAAAGTATCGATATTAACATTGGCAATAGTATCATGGGGATGGGTATCTTCTAAAAAGTATCGATATTAACATTGGCAATAGTATCATTTATATTAACATTTCGAAATTATTATATTATGATATACATAATCAATTAATATTAAATAATCGCTAATTTATCAAATAAAAAACAATTTTAAAACCGAGATCATTTTGTTAAAATTAAATAAACAAGCACATAAAATGTAAATTTGTAACAATACTTATACAAAATTTGCAGAATATGCCCTCAAAAATAATTAAAAATATCATCAGTACTTGTTTAAGTTTGGGCAAATAAGTATGTATATTTTAATTGATATATCGTTTTCAAAATCAATGCAATCGCATTGAATATTATATGATTTTTTTTCCTAAATTATCGTTTCTCTCTAACGATCCAATATATAATATGTGGACCACCATCCCTAGTGTATGAGTGAAGGTATGTGTGTATGTGTGTGTGTGTGTGCAGGTGTGTGTGAATGTGTGTGTATCCTGGCGACAAATTGGCAAATGAAACTGCGATTCTCCTTCGTCTGTTTGACACAATTACTTTGATTGCACATCAATTGAGTGTGTGTCTGTCAGAATGTGTGTGTGGTTTTGTGGTGCACCAAAAGAATTCTTGGCAGTTCATACAATATAATTGAGACTACAAGTGTCAAAGGGGCCAATTAATCCTATCTCTCCTTTAGCTGTATTTGCTGATTCTTTCAACTGCTGCCTGTTGCTGGCAATTTGACAGCTGTCATTTTGGGTGTCATTTGCAATTCTTCAAGATGCACACACCCACACACACACACACACACACACAATTGATGCATGAATGCATTGAACAAATGTGAATGTGAATGCAATATGTAAATGCATGAATACACCCACCACAATGCCACGTCCTTCGCTTGCACTCAGCATCAGCATCGTAACATAATTGACACTTAATATTTTGCAGCTGCCGCACACACGACGACGAAGAAGAAGAAAACGAAGAAGAAGATGAAGCGCAAAGAAAATAAAGAAATGCAGTAAAATTGCGCCATTGTGAGTGTGTGTGCGTGTATGTGTGTGTGTGGAAAGGGGATGCGAAATTCATCGATCAAATTGTCACGCTTCAAGTGGAAAGACGGCAGAGATGGCTATAAAGTTTGGGGCAACGTAAAAATGTGTAATTCAATTTTCCATTAAACCAAACAAACACAGGAAATGTGCGAAAGAAAAGTTGCCCAGAGTTGCCAAGTGGCAAAAAAAAAAATAAAAGAAAGAACGACTGAAGGAAAAATGAGAAATGAGAATTAAAATGAAAATGGATGCAGGAACAGCATTCAGAGTTGTGTCACCGAATAAAGTACTCGTAATGCCATGAATGCATTTGATAGCATTCACTTTGTTGCATGCGACGCACACGATAATCCACTGACAATTCAACATTTTTTCCCATTCCCATATTCTATTTTTTTTTTTATTTTCTGCTGGAATGAAGAGTGTGTAATAAGTCAAGATAAGCTGGCCAAGAAGTGTAGCTCGGATGCGCTTAAAGCAATTGCCAATTACGAGCAAATTATTCTCGTAAAATCATTTTCCTTCATATACTTACATTTAGAATTAGTATTAAATTGAATATTTTTCAGGCATTTTAGCCTTTTCAATCTGAGTGAAATTTAAATCATTGTTAGAAAGTCTTTTTATACCCGTTACTTAAAAACTAAGTAAACGAGTATATTGTATTCATCGAGAAGGAGAAGGAAGCTTCTCCGATCCTATAAAGCATATATATTCTTGATCAGCATCAACAGTCAAGTCGATAAAGCCATGATCGTCTGTCCGTCCGTCTGAGATCCTAGATTTCAGAGACTTAAGAGCTAGAGTGACCAAATTTAGCATACAGAATTTTATAAATCCCACGTAGATAAAGTTTGTTTCAAATTTTTGCCACGGCTCTTTCCGCCCCCGTAAATCACGAAAAGCCACCAAACGCACAGTTTTTAGACTATTACTATACATATTTATTTTATTAATTAACGTTATCTCATAATTAAAGCTATTATCTTACTAAGTTGCAACAAGATCGGCTGAACAGAACGGTAGTAATGGCTTTTTTTTTCAACAATAACTAAGTTTCCATTATTTGACAAGTGTGGAATCCGTACATTCAAATTAGTAACATAACCAACACAATTAAAATATTTAAAGCAAAACCTAACCTATTGCTTAACGCAAAGGACTTGCAAAGGTAGTAATGGCTAATTTAAGTTTCAAGCAATGTAAATGCCCAAAAGCATGCAATAAAAAATATTTAAATTTGTAACGGGTATCCTACAGTCGGAAGCACGACTATAGCCTTTCTCATTGGTTGGTATTCGAAATCTATTCAAATTAATCTGTATAGTTATTCAATAAGTGATTTATAAGTTTTGTCGAGTCTTCAGTCCATTGATTTCATCTGCTGCACGTGGCGTATACGCAATGCAAATCCATCTGCTGTTGATTAACAAACGAAACGATTTTCAGCATTTCAATTCACTTGGCCAATGCTGCTGACGGAGCCAACAGCAACTGGCTTCAACGTCGCGACGTTGGGGCAAATAAAAAAATGAGAAAACTCCGGCAGGTGGTGGCTGAAGTGGTTGGGGGTTAAATAGAAATGCGCTGAGAACTGTGCTTAATTAAAAATTGTAAGTGGCAGTAAATTAATTATAACCGCGGCCCGCAAAGTGTTTGGTTTGCAGCAGCAGCAGCAGCAGCAGCGGTTACAGAAGCAGCTCCACATGTGGGCGTCGTTCGGGCAAAAAAGGGGCGTGGCTGTGTCAATAGACGGTGCACAATGGGGGCAGGTGGGCAGATGGGCAGATGGGATGATGAGGAGGTCGTTTTCCCTGTTTAATGGTGTTATATGTTATAGTATAGTGAAAGGTGCAGAACCAACACTCTCTCTCTCTCTCTCTCTCTCTGTTTCTCTCTCTCTGCCCATTTTCCCTCTCACCCCACCTTACTCTTCTTCACCTAATATTTCCAGCTGTCAGCATTTTATTTTCTTTGTGCATCGAAAGCAGCAATTTTAATCAAATTTCCATCCTTGATTATGTGTGCGCTTTTATGTATTTGCCGATTTATTCCTAATGTGTGTACGATTTAAAGGGAGATGGAAAAGGGAGTAACTTAACTAAAGCTTTGTCTCCAATTACTCTCTGTTGTCAGTTGTCACTTTAGTTTTGTAGTTCAGTGGTCCCAGCCATTTTGGTAAACGACCTGCCCCTGGCAAATTGACGTCAAATTACAAAATTAACAATTAAACATTTCAAAAGATGCTGTGCAAGTGACACTGGAGGTTAAGCCAAGCAAAACAAAATCAACACACATAAATCCTGTCGAGAATTACAATTTGAAAACACAAAGCTGCCTCCTCAAGGCATTTGCAAATTGGTGAAAGCTTTTTACCTTTTACTGCAAATGAAGTGCACATGGAGGACATGTGACAGCATTTTGAAAATACTAACAATTGCAAGTGTTAAGCAAACTAGTTTTGTCAAGTTACGGTATAACAAAACAATGCACAAAAAGTGAACACAGTTGAAAGTTGTGCAAAAGGAAAGAAGGCAACTTATGTTTTAATGCAGCGGTGGGCACGCATGAGCTCCAGGAGCTAGCGGCTACTCCCGAATTCAGATTTCGTGCCCACCGCTGTTTTAATGCATACAAACAAGTCGATTAAAATCGCCCCTTCTTCTTATTAGACTGGAAACAAGTGGCCATGGAGGTTTTGAATCTTGCAGAAACAATTGTCAGTCGAGCGACAAGCTTAAAGTAAAATAAAGATCAACTTCAAATGCAAGTTAGGTTAAATTTAATTTAAAATAAAGTTACTGAAAATTAGATTGAATAACTAACAATGGAGGACACCTTTCAATTATAAACAAGTGAACATGGAGGACATTAAATATATTAAATTTAAGTTCTATTGTCAAAACATTACTTTTTTAAATTAAAGTGACAATGCACTATGGTAAAAAAACCGCATATTTTGGCATAAACTCTAAATATAAAGATAGAGACTTGAAATTCGACATGAACTTTAGTTGGACTAATTTAAAATTTTGAATTTTTTTTCTTTAATTTGGACCACGCCTTTACCCAAAAAAAAGGGTAAAATACTTATATAAAATTTGACATGAAGCTTAGATATAGTATTGAAAAATATATAATTTATTTTGTTTTTTAATTGGACCTTGCCTTCATCCCAACCTTCCTCCCCGACTAAGAAAAAGGTAAAAAAAAATGTTTCAAGCTTAAATATAAAGCAATTTATTTTTAAATTCGCATGTTTGATGATTAGATTTAAATAGAATTTACAATTTAATTTGTTTTTGGATTTGACCATGTTTTCACCTCGCTCTCCACCTAAATCTGACAAAAAACCGATTTTTCAGCCAAAATTCCCACCTACAACATGCGATTTTTTACGAAAAGGAACAAAATCGAACAAAAAGGATTATTAACATCTGATTCTAGATGGTTTAGTTAATAACCTTTACTCAAAACTCTCGTACTCTTTTGTGATTTACTTATGTAGATCTTAATGGAACAGGAACACATTTGTTAGTTTTTAGTTAAAAATACACATAAACAACACAGTAGACCATTGCACAATAAACCACAAATACTAAAAATCTTTGTTTTGTAAATACCTTTATCAACTTTGTTCATATTTATAATTTTTTATAATGCTTACATAACACACTCTTCGTTCCGAAAGTTGCAATTATTTTTCCCGCTCTTTTCAGCAGTCCCGAAAAATCTAAAAAACTAATTTTTGTTTGCCTTGGAGTTTTTCAATTTAGGAAACACAAAAATTTTTAAGAAACTGAACAACAAAAAATTTGAGTTAATGCAAAAATATCGGACTTTTTTACCATAGTGCAATGGAGGACTCTAAGCAATATAAACAAAGAACATTTAATGTTTTCATTTTAAGCTTAGTTGTTAAATAATGTTTTCACCAATGCTAAGTATAAAAAAGTGAAGAGATAAAAGGGAAACTTACGGCACATAAAGTGACAATGGAGGACACCAAGCAATACATTCACATTCAGTTATGTGAGCTTTTTAACTGAGCATATACTCGTACACACACATGCACTATATGTTTATTTGCAATATGGTAATGAAAGTGCTCATCGATAAATTAGAAAAATGCAAAAAAAAACTACCAACAATTGGACGGAGTTGCAAGTGATTCCCAAGTGTGATGCTGCTAGGCTGTGTATGTGTGCATGTGATGCCCTCTAGTAAATTGTTGTAGAAATTCTATTCGATACGCACGGCTGACAATTTGAAACTGAGTCAAGTTTTGCCCCGGCGGCCACAGATCGACAGCTCAGCTGTCGCACCTCAGACACACACACACACACACACCTGTGTGGCCCACAAGACACACATACACACACACACACACACTAAACAGAAAAACCAAAAAAAATTAGTTTATTTTGTAGTTGTTTCATTTGGTCAGCGAAGCGTGCGGCCGATTGAAAATTTAATTTCCCGCCTATGGCACCAAAAAACGAGACACAGTGTGCATCTATCTCACTCACTCTCTCTCACTCTATCTCTCTCATTTTTCTGAGTGCTTCCCTCTCTCTTTATTTCTATCTCTGTCTGCCTCTGCTCGGCCAGTGTATTTCCGCCGTATTTCAACGTTTGCTGTTCCGTTTCACTTTTCAGTCGATTTTGATTTGGTTTCTTCCCCTCACTCACTCACTCTCTCCCTCTCTTGCTCTCTATGGCTTTCTCTATCTCTTTCTCTGTCGCTCTGTTTCGTGTCAGTCTGTCTGCTTGTCGGTCTGTCGTTTTTCAATGTGCCTTGTTTATGGCTCTTCATTTGCAATAATCCAAATTGCCATGGCTACCAGTCGACTTCCCAGCTGTATTTCCTGTTTCAATTTGCTGATTTATTTATTGCCACTGTCGACAACAACAACAACTATAGCTACAACAACAACTGCCACTTGGCTGATTTCCGTTCAGTCACCAAAGTCTGCACAGCATTTCAGTGCCCCACAAAAGCTCATGTATCTGTATCTGTTTTTGTATCTGTATCTGCATCTGTATCTCAAAATCTATATAATATTTTGTGTATGTGTATGTGTGTTGTGTTTTGTTTTGTTTCGTTTGTACTCATTCAGTTTTCATTTTCTTTGTTGCAGGTCTCTCCAATCGGCCATTAGGCCCGCCACATCGCAAGAGCAGTCTACCAAAGCATCAGGAGGTGAAGCGACGCTTCCTGGAAATTTGTGATACCAACTTTTCGGATGAGGTAAAGGCGGCACTGCGTCTGCCGGCGTTCGATTCATATGAATGGGGCGATGCGGATGTCATCCACCTAATGCAGACCATGTTCCTCGAGCTGGGCTTCATCGAGAAGTTCAGCATACCCGTCGATACCCTGCGCGAGTGGCTCTACGAGGTCTACAAGCACTACAACGAGGTGCCATTTCATAACTTTCGACATTGCTTCTGTGTTGCCCAAATGGTGAGTAGCCCAAACTACAACTACAACAAAAAATTCAATCAAATCTGACTTAAAAATTAGGTCTTGCAAATTAAGATTAGCAGGTTTGCTGCTTACAAAAATCAAATACTCAACAAATTTACAAATATTAAATACTGCAATTTTATAAGCAAGTATTTTAAATGAGAATGCAGACAAATGGAAATCGTTAGATTGTTAATATCTTAGTTAGCGAGCAAACTAAACTGTTATATTATGTATTTCAATTATGATTGCCAATTATGGTGCAAGTTAGTAAAGAAATCAACTCTGTTCGAATGACTCTATACGTCTTTATACGTCTTTATGAAAAATTCCAAATTTCATTCAAGAAAGTGCAAGGATTTCAAATGTGAATGCTAGCAAATTTAAATTTCTATGCACATAAAAATATCTAAACTTTATAAAAAAATGTGTACAAACATAAATATCAAATTCGATTAATATTTGCATTTAGTTTGCATTTCTAAAAATTTTAAAAATTGTACATCAATTAAAAACACTTAAGCATTAACTTTCAAATTATTTGTTCATTTGGTGGTTTCGTTATTTATCAGTTTCGTATTTTTAAAGCATTCAATATATCGAAATGAAATATATTTGCAATTTTAACACCTCTCAGGAAATAAATGCAAATAAGCATCAGTGTCCTACATAATGTATTTTATTTAAAGAGACTATATAGAATTCAGTGCCCATTTTGCCACTTTCTGGACTTATAATTAGATGGCAATTTATTATTAGCTGAAAATATCAAATTGAACTAGTTTATTTATAAGCAATGCCCCCGTGCAATGTCGTTCTTTCGCTTTGCTCCGCCCAAGCTCAATTTGAATTGTTTAAGAGATGCTTTGCAGCTGTGGGAAATGCAACTATGCGAGCAGATAGTTTCATGTGTTTTATGTATTATGTGGCTATTAGGAATATAGCATGCCTATGGTAGGCTCATCGAAATCGATATTATCAGTGTCTCTCCTCTGCCTCCGTCTCTGTCATTCTCACTATCTTTCAATCTCGCTCTGTCGGCCCAACAATGTCCGCCTAGTTGTATGCAACACAAAAATATATGTGTGTAAGACGCCAAAGCACTATGGTCCCGATGACGAATTTTTTGGAAAAAATTAATAACTCAAGAACGAGACAAGATATTTTGATCTACATTTTTGCAATAGACTAATGGTGTCAATTGGCATTGCACCGTCTTTTTTCTTAATTTAAGCATATGCAAATTTTATGTTTTTCACGCTATATGAACCAAACTTGCACAATTGATTTGTTCTTGTGCTTCTAACACTCTGTTTAAAAATAAATCAAATCGGACAACTATATCATATACTAACCATATGAAAAATCGGTATAAAAATTTGTATAAAAATCATCTTGTTTTCTAAGATATGTGGACCAATCTTATGATATGTGAGTTTTATTATAGGCCAGACACATTGGCCAAAAATTATCAAAATCGCTCAACTATAGTATTTTATTTTCATGGGAACAATCAGTCTATAGATGTGTCTGTAAAAATGTGATGTAAAAATATTTTTTTCCTGTATTTTTTGCTATCTTTTCTGTTAAAATACTTTAGAATATATTCGTTTCTACTAATTCGAGCAACAAAATGATCTAAAACACCAACTTTGAAACTTGATTTCTTCTTTTGTTTTGTCGAATTTCAGCTTAATCGATACTTTTCTCAGAGAGGTTATGTGAAATAAATTCAAATTTCTCGATACCCGCAAAAAACCGCAACTTGGGCTTTACTGGACGGCACAAAAATTGATTACCTTACAAAATGCATATGGGCACATTGCTAACAAGTGCTAACAAAATTAGTTTTGTTCTCTCAAAGATACAATTAGGGTATTCAGAAACTCTAATATTTGTGTTATGTGGCAAAGTGTTATATGTTGTAATGACAACAAACACACAGAAAAAAGTATATCACATCAAACATGCCCTGGGGTATGTATAGAAAATTCGTCGTATTGAGACAAAATTTCAAAAGGGGAGTGGTTGCCAGACTGTTAAAAGTATCTAACGGAATAAGGTCACACTGAGGTTAGTATTGGTATTGGTTTTAAAAGTAAGCAATTTTTCTCTCTCCAGTGGCTCTACGGTTAGAGTCACCGACCTGTCAGAATTAGAATTTTCAGTTAAATAACTAGGGTTCGAATCACACAAATTACAATTTTAGTGATTGTTCCTTGGAAAGATTTTTAATTTAAATATAGAGATGCAAATTATTTTAAATTATTAAAATGGATTTTTACAGTGGCAAAAGCATTAAAAAAGACAAGAGTAAAAGACGGTGACACCAAACGCCTTAGCGTAAACGAAATAATGAGAATGCTTGCTTTATAAAAAACAGCTGTTCATTGAAATTAAACTCATTGAACTGGGGATTTATCATAAATACGACAACAGAAACTTAAAAAGGTCACTCACTAGCTACAGTGTTATCACTTTGCCACATAACACAAATATCATAGTTTCTGAATACCCTAAATATTTTTCCAAAATTCATTTTCGAGGCAACTTTTTAAAGCACACAGAACAACACAATGCCTGCTGATTTTCAAGAACACAGATTTATTTACACAAAGTTCAAGCCACACTGAATAATATCTATTAAAAATATTAGTTAATTGTCTTTTGGATTAGTGTTGAAACACACTTCAATTTAACCTAAAAAATTAGTTTAACACTGCCATGAACTCATCGCTTGTAACATCTCTGTTTCAGAGCTGTTAGCTTAACAGTGTTGGGCAATGTTAAAATTCTGACTATGTAACATTTTTGTCTGATATATTTCTAATGTATTGCCTTCAAAAAATCATTACTTTGAACAACTTTAAAAATTGACTTTTTTTCAAAATAATCGTCATCGGGACCATAGTGCAAAGGGCGACTAGAAACAACCAAAGCAACAAGACAATGACACACACATGCTGATAATGTATGCATGTATGTATGTGTGTGTGTGTTTATCTATAAGTATGAATAGGCCTATTTATAGCTGACAAGACACACACACACACACACCGACACACAGACACGGACAAACAATAGCCAAAGAAAGCTCACAGCAAGTTTTTCAGCATTTAAAAATAGCAAGAGCTGAAGAGACCAAGAAATGGACGCGCCAAATGTTGCCCAGCACTCGTGATACACACAACAACTGCAACATAAAACGTGACTACAACAACTGAACAACTGAACAACTGACTGACTGGCCACTAACCAAAAAAATATACTCGTCAAGCAATTGCAGCAAAAGCCCAAAAAAAACACAAAAAAATAATATATGCAGTTTACTAAAATGAACGAATACTGCATACGCTTTTTTTTAAATATATATCTATGTATTTGAACATATACATATATAAAAATAAACTAAAGTATAACTAAAGAATATGCAAATTACATATGTCTTTGAGAATTACAGAGACAAACTCAGCTTGATTTTCATATTTTAATTTATTTGATGTCTTTAAGTAATTTTAAGTATACAAATATCAACTTGATTTTTCTGTTTTTTTCTTCATTTATCAGTAAAGGAAATAATTTGAATCCAATTGAATCAGATCAAACTTGTTTTTCCTCTTACCTAACATATACCACGTTAATAGGGTATCTAAACTGAGACGACAAGAAGCATAAAAAGAAAAAAAACGCAACTGGCGACTGCAAATTGCAGCCAAAATGTTAAGGGTCCCGCCCCCTTTAAAGAGGGGAGTGGGGGAAAGACGACCAGCTGGCCAAGCAAACAACAAACGAATGAAGGAACGTGAAACAGCACAGAAAGCAACCCACTGAAAGGGGAATCACCCAACGAACCCCCCAACCCACTGACAGCGACCCACTTAGATGCTCAAGTACCAACGAAGCATTTTCCAAGCCGAGTTTTTAACCTACATTTTTGGCAAATGAAACTTTTATTTTGTCTACACTTTTATACATACATATACACATATACTATGTATATATATCTTATTCTTATGGTTGTTTTTCGTCGTACTTTTATATGAAATATTAATTCTCTGTTAGTTGGCATCTTGAGTTGTAGGCCAATGTGGCAGCTTCTTTGCGGCAAATTCTAACAGCTCAAGACAATTCAAATGGATTAGCAATGAGATGTCTTTTTACAATGTGATTAATTGAAAATTTCTCAATATATTTAGAAGTATATAGATAAAATAGTAAAAGTTATTCTATAACTCTGCAAATAAGCACTGACTTCAATTTTGGCCAAACAGACTCAAATATTTAGTTTAAAAATTGTTGGCACTGATGGACGAGGAAGTTGCTAAAAGGAAGCAATATAAATTTAGTGAGAGGCATGTGCAACTGTTGCACTTGATGATGATGATGATGCAGGCGTCTCTGTCAAGTGAATAGCACAAAGGTCACTCCTAATTACGCGCAGTGCAGCCCAGCATTCATATCACGCTTTTCGGCTGATTCCTTTATTAAGCATACGCACTGTAGACAATGCACAATGCAGCTATGCAACACCCACAACAGAACAACCATAGCGACGACAACAACAACGACGACAACAACAACAAGGACAGCAATGACAACAATTCAATGCAAGCAATTGAGAGAGAGAATTGTTGTGACTTTTATCCTATTGCTGCCTTTATGGTTTCAACGCCAGGCGGTTGATTCTTTAATTTCTGACATTGATAATTATAAAAAGGGCATGACATCAATAGCACCGCCAAAAGATAAGTCAATTCTTTGTATCATTCGGTATAGCATCATAGTTCTATATTACATATCTCTAGAAAACAAGGAATATTTAGGCGCATTTAACAGATTTTAAATCAGTAGTCGATCCTTGTTTGTGAAAAATCTCTTTTCACTGCTCGTAAAAAACAATAAGTTTCACACTATTTGTACGATACATTTTCTCTGATACCGATATCAAAAATTGACATTTTTAGAAATTTCCTAATAAATTTATTAATACAGAATTGACTTTTGGTCGAAGCATCAGCTTGTTCATAACACAACCCAACTCAATTTAAATAGAAATCTCTTTTAATTGCCTTATACATAAATTGTGCCTGTGTGGCGAACTGTTTGAGCAACCCTCGCGGAAGCTTTGTTAGTCGCCCTCTAAGCTGCAAAATGGCCGCCAGACTCGTCTGCATATGCGATGGTGCGTATTTTACAATTCAATGGGCCGCCATTTGCATAGGCGCTCATGTATACATAGTATGTATAGCCCATGTTTTTTTGCCTCTCCCTCTCTCACTCACTGCCACTTTCGCTCACTTCCGCCAACTATATTTACGTCTCTCTGTCTCTCTCCGGATGGGACTCTACAGTCGTTAAGCGGCTTTCGCTTTTGCCTTCCTGCCAGCGACAATAACAACACAACAAAACCATAAAAAGTACAACTAATGCAGTAGGCTGCAGTTAAGCGAACCCGACTGTGAGTGACTCTGTACTGATTCTTTAAATTATCAAATGGTGTTTAAAATTAAATAATTATATTTAATAAAGTAACGCTACCTTACGTTACAGCTCACACTTTTACATAATTGAATTTTTTTATTAACTTGCGAGTTTATTGTCTGAAGCTAATGAAATTTAGTTTTTGGTTGTGTTTAAACACAATGTTATTGCTTTAAATTTGCTCATGATATTCTTCATATTTTACTTTTGATTCTTGAAGATTATATTCTTGACAAGCATCAACAGCCAAGCAGATCTAGCTTCCAAGTCCGGCATTCAAACTGATTCAAAACCCCTCACGTATCAAATCTCTTTCAAATTTTTGTCACTTCACGTTCAGACTCCGCATTTCCATACGAAATTTCGAACACTTCGATCACACAGAATTCAATGAATACTTAACTTCCCCACAAATTGGGAAAACTCCATCACACTCACAGCTTTTAAGATAGGACGTTTAATTGTATGCTATACGCTCAATTTGATTATTTTTAATCGTCTCACTTAAAGTCATAGAAATGAGTTAAGCTTAAATGTAGTTAAAGCAATTTTAACTTTTTAAGCAACGTAAGCGCCGAAAAGTATGCAATATTTTAGAATTTTTAAGTCGTCTGAATTAAAATTAAATAGATTCAACAAATATATATTTTATAGTAAATGAGTAAAGGATATTTATTAGGCGGGATCTTAAGTGCTCTTACATATTTTCGATTTATGCTTTTTAAGTACAGGGTCTAAAACAATATGGTCGAATTGTCAACGATTCCACACACATATTTTGACTTATTCTTGCAGTCAAATGAGCGACTCATCGTCTGAGCTTTTCATTACCAAAGTGCAGTTTTGTCAGTTGCCAGTTGCCAGTTGCCGGTCGCCAGTTGCCGGTTGCAAGTTGCAAGTTGCAGTTGATTTCCTTTGGGTGTTGACGCTGCAAAAGTTGTGCTAGAAACGCTTGAAGCTTTTGCCTGAGTGTTGCCAGAGGGTGATGCTGGCTGTACCGCTATTTTCTTGTTCTCCTTGTTGTTCTCCTTCTCGTTCTTACCAATGCCTGTTTGTTGACAATGAATTTAGATAAACTTGCGAAATTCGAAATGCAAACAGCATTTGCATTTGCATAAATTTATAGCACTTCCAGAGCGTCAAACGCACAATCATACCAGACTCTTTCCCTGCCTCCATCACTATCCCCGCCCTCTGCTTCGCATTAACGACTAGACCCCCCCGGCATTACCCCAAAAGATTTTGCATTCACACCCCCGATTCCCGGTTTACCGCCCCCGCCCTCCGGCCCCCCGCTTAATGCCAGAGTAAACGCAGTGAAGACCAAAGTTTTGCAACTGCAACTTTTATGACCTCCTCTACCTCCGCCTCCGCCTCCCCTTCCTCTCTTCTCTTCTATTCCCCCCTCTCTGTTGCGTTGCAACTTTGGTGCGCAGCAAAGCGCAAAGCAAACTTTACGCTGCTTTTGTATTTCAAAAAGCTTAAATTGAACGCTGTTGAAATTCCTTAAGGGTCTCAACCGGCCAAGTCATTTTCATTTGCCGCGAAAAGGGGGTGGAGAAAAAAGGGGGTGGTATCACTAGGTGTCTAGAGCTATGTGATGGTGGGTGAAAGGTGAAGTCTAGATATAGCTGCTTGGTAATTGCAAAGGTTTCGCAGCAGTTTGCAGCAGACAAATTAAGTTGCCTTCAACTTTACCTTTGCCATTGGCTTAAGCTTTGCCTTTTCTTTGCTTTTTTTGCCTTTTTGCCCCTCTGCCGCTTTACCGCTCTTCTTGGCCACGTTTAAGCATCAAATGTGATTTGGCTTAATGGTTAGCAACATTAAAAGTGCTCCTCTGGCAGCGACACTGGCATTCTTTAAGATATTTAGAGCATCGACAGCAAACACTTCATTTAATTAGCCAAATTGAGAGACAATCTGAGAGAGACTGCCAACAGGGACAGACCCCGATAAAGATAAGAGTTGTGAGATGGCCAACAAATAGTTACGACCAAGTGAATGTCAAACGACAATGCAAATGTAACTCACACTTTAAATAAAATTCAGACAAAATTTAAAGAGATAACAAAAAATACAATACGACGATCTTTTACA